>JAODAL010007199.1:0-127196 GCA_025379985.1 Phyllomedusa bahiana | reverse complement strand
TTTTCGTTTTTTGCGTCATCAGGGAAATTTTAACCTCCGTGTTAATAGATGACGGACCCAGCCTGGGTTTTTAAAAACCCGGCCCCCCACTGAAAACCCCGGGCCCTGGGTAAATTTTGGGGGCCCAGGACGGGTATGGGCCCATGTCCAGTGAAACAAAAATTTGGTTTGGTTGAAAGCCCTTTTTTTTCCCCCTTTTCCCTAAATGGGGGGGTTTCCATGCGGGGTTTTGGGCTCATGCTGTGGCCCGGGACAGGTATATAAATGTCCAGAAAAAACTTAAAAGGGGGTTTTGAAAGACCCCCTTTTTTTTTCCCCCGGCTTTTTAAAAATGTGGGGGTCATGCGGGTTTTGGGGGTTTCATGCTGGGGGCCCAGGACGGGTATATTAAATTTCCCCATGAAACAAAAAGGGGGTGGTTGAAAGACCCCTTTTTTCCCCCGGGCACTTTTTAAATGTTGGGTAAACAGGTTTTGGGCTAAATTTTGGGGGCCCGGGACAGGAAATAGTAAAATGTCCGTTAAAACAAAAATTTGGGGTTGAAAGACTCCTTTTTCCCCCCGGCATTTTTTAAAATTTGGGGGGGCCCCATAAAAGGTTTTTGGGGTTTCAGCTTTTGGCCCGGGAAACGGTTTATGGGTCAACCACCCAGTTCAACAAAAAATGGGGGTTGAAAGACCCCCTTTTTCCCCGGCACTTTTTAAATGTGGGGGTAAAATGCAGTTTTTGGGGCTCATGCTGGGGCCCAGGACAGGTTTTTAATTCAAATGTCCGGGTTTTTAAAACTAAAATGGTGGTTGAAAGACCCCTTTTTCCCCGGCACTTTTTTAAAGGGTGGGGGTCATGCAGGTTTGGGGCTCATGCGGGGCCCAGGACCGGAATAGCCCAATGCCTTTTCCAATTTAAAAGGGTGGTTGAAAAATTTTTTTCCTTTTTCCGCATTTTTTAAATGGGGGATAAATCGGGTTTTGGGGCTCATGCTGGGGCCCCAAAGACGGGGAATCCCCCAATGTCCAGTAAAAACAAAAATTTGGGGGTTTTAAAGACCCCTTTTTTTCCCCCGGAAACTTTTTAAATGTGGGGGCATCCCGGTTTTTGGGGCTAAATGCTGTGGCCCAGGCAGGTATAGTCAATGTCCATGAAACTAAAATGTGGTTAAAAAGACCCCTTTTTTCCCTGGCATTTTTTTAAATGTGGGGGCCCAGGGGCGGGGTTTGGGGCTCATGCGGGTGGGGAACCGGGCTTGTACAGTAAAATTCCATTTCCAACCCAAAATGGGGGTTTTGAAAAAACTCCTTTTTCCCTGGCACTTTTTTAATCTGTGGGTCAACATTTAAAAGGGTTTCTTTTCTGCGGTACGGGAAACAGATATAGTTAGGGGTCCATTTTCAACTAAAAGGGTTTGGTTTGGGAAAGACTTTTTTTTGGGCGGAAAACTTTTTAAAAATCTGGGGGTCATCCCGGGTTTTGGGGTTTCATGCTGCTTTCCGGGAACAGGGATATTAAAATGTCCATTTTCAAGAAACCCATAAAGGTTTTAAAAATTTCATACTCCCTTTCCCTGGCATTTTTTAAATTTGTGGGTGATGAAAGGTTTTAAAAGGGCCAAGCGGGGAAACAAGACAGGGATAGAAAATTTGGTCTGTGATTTTTTTTCTGTGACTTTTAAAAACCCCAAAGTGTTTTGGGCCAAAAGATGTAGCCCCGGTTTTCCTTTTTTGACTTTTGTGGATGTTAATTTCCGGGTTCTCCACCTTGTTTGGGTTTAAAAAAAAGGAAGGTTTTGTTGCTCTCCCAAGATTTTAAAATGGTCACCCGCGCATAACGATGCTCAAATGGGAAAAACCCTTTATCGATGGGCCGGCCGACTATCGACTATCAAATTCGATCTCGATACCCCAAACGAAATCGCTCAACACAAACTCCCCAACAAAACCCCCCGGGCTGGGGTTGTCAATTTTCATCTGGGAAAAAGGGTGTATAAACCTATTCTGTTCAACAAAATGGCCGTTAGATAAACCACCGGAAAGTTTTTGGCCCACGCGGGGGGAAACCCCGCGGGGGACGTCCCCTTACTGTTCTTTTGACCTGGGCACTCCTAACCAACAACGGTTCTTTGATACTTTTGAAAGGATTTTACTTTTAAAAGCTTTTTTTTTTTAAATTTTTGGCCCTGCCTGACTTTATCAGGCTGAAATTCCCCAGCTTTTTTTTTTTTGGTCATTTTCCCCCTGAAAATTCCCCCGGGGAATTGAAGATTTAAAGCAAATTCAAAATAGCGGCGACTTCCCCATTTTTGGCGTGCCCATACTAAAACCCAGAAATTGGGTATAAAGGGAAAAAAAACCAACCCCCTCTGCATATTTATGCAGGGAAACCAATGTTCTACACACCCTACGGGGCCCTATGCAGCCAGAAATAGTTTTTTTATTTAATGCTTTTTCGCCCCCAAAATTAAAATTCGGGGTGAAAAGAAATTAGTTGAGAAATTCGACGAAGTCGGCAAACCGAATTTTTGAGAAAGTCGCCCATCTCTAAATATAATAAATCTAAATGGTTGTTGTACTGATTTTCCAGAAAATATTATTGAATCTTTATGGAAAATGTTAATGAGTGATCATTTAATGCAGCAGTCAAAGAGCATAACCAAACATCTATAAAATGAATTGTCTGTTTTTTTTTTTGTTTTTTTTTTACTTGCTTCCCCAAAGGTATTTTTTAAATTTTAAAAAAGGTTATTTTTTAAGGGTTTTTGCTATAGGTTTTTATGACAGTTAGTGTATTTGGGGGTTAGGGAAGGTTTTAGTGTTGTTTTTTAAAACATAAGGATTTCAAAATTTAAATTAATACAAAATCTAACTAATTGTTAAAAAAGAAATGATTATATATCTCTCAAATCATTTAGTTATAACAAATTTATATTTATTATACAACACACAAAGAACCATAAGAACAATAATAACTTTGCTGTGGGGAACTCGCAGGTTGCTACCAACACAAGTCCACAAGGTGACTGCCAACATGTGCACTTACATAGTAACGGAATGTGAGGCAGAGACATCATTGGGAACAGGCAAACGGTAAGGGCTGGCAGTGGGACAATTTGGGGGGGGCAGGGTTTAGGTTGGGTTTTGGTCCCGGGCGGCCCGAAGGCCAACAAGGTTTTGGAACATAGCGGAAAAATTGTCAACCCGGGGACCAAACCAAAATCACAATAGTGGGGGCACAAACAAAAACCCTGTTTTCCCCCCCCCAAAAAATAAGACAGTGTCCCTTTTAAAAAATTTTTTTCTCCTAAGACAAGGGTAAAACATACTTTTTGGGGATTCTTATTTTTTAAAAAAACAAAGTTCCCCCAATTTTTTGTTGAAAAAAAAAAATCAACATTTAATTAATATAAATGAACGATTTTCATCACAAACATCAGCCCTAAGCAGCCAAACTCCCGAAAAAGCATTAAAAAAAAAGCACTAACGGTTCTTATTTTTTGGGGGGAAACAGGTAAAAACACTCACATCTGGGGAAAAAAGTGTATGGGAATGTCTAAAAAAAAAGGGGAGACTGATAGTTGGGTTTGGAAAGTTGCAAACCAAAAGGGCCTTCAAAGTGCTGGCCCTTTAGATCAGGAAGAGCCACATATGTACCCCCCTTAGGGACATTCAAAAGCCCCAAAGGGAAAAAAAGAGGAACGGCAAAACAGGTAAAAGAGTTAAAGGGAGAGGGGGAGTAAAAGGGTCGGGGCAGACGCAACCAAGGCTGCTGGGCATAGGAACAGAAAATTTACCAAATTTATCATATTGACCATGGCATGTCCCGTTATAATAGTTAACATGATAACTGTAAGAAGAGGTTGACAAAAAAACATAAAGCAAGTAAGTGGTAAAAGCCCCCACATAGTAAAGGATAAAAAGAGTTAAATGTTAAATGCTTTTTTTTATTATACTATTCATATACAGCAATTAAATGTTACTCATCCAAAGTTAAATCCCATGATATAACATATGATCAAGCTAGTTATTAGCAATATCATAAGGTCTCAGATATATGTAGTTCCTAACATATTTACATGCTATAACCTGGAATGTATATAACTTAAAAGTAAAAATATTCTTGAAGGTGATTATGTTGAACATGTCCCCCGGAATTCAGGATTTGCTATAAGAATTATGAGGAATTGCTATAGAGAGATGGGGATCAGGATCTTCTATAGCAGCTAGCTTCTGCTTACTCTGGAACTAACCTCAGGGAAAACTGATGAACGGAGAGGAAACCAGTGCAGGGGTGAAAAATACAAGAAATAAATCATGCTGTTCTTCATGTACACACAAAACAGCTTAATGTGAAAAATCACATAAACAGGCAGGTACGCTTTAATTTCCCTTGTGGTGAATACTGCATGGAAATTAAACATTGATTGGCTTCCACACAGATTACTACTGATTTCTTTGGGTCCCACCTGGTGAATATTTTGTAATCATTGTCAACAAAAAAAAAATGCCAAATCAAAAAACCCCTTTTAATTTGTCCCTAGTGCATAATATAAAAAATATAAAATATGTTTATATAGAATATAAAATATAATATCATTCTTTTATCCGATCCATCATTATCCAAAATCTTACCACCTTATCCATCTATGAGGTTCAAACAAGCAAATAATTTAAAAGATTTGCTGGTGCATAGCTTTAACCAACCAAACCAAAAAAGAACATAGATATTTTCGGCTGTTCAAAAAACCAAAAGGGGGGGCTTGACAAATGTGGCCCCAGTAATATTTTCGGAACCGGGGATTACACGATTTTTAAAAAATCATCATAAAATTTTTCATTTACTCAGAGGGTTTATATACTATGCAAACTGTCCATGTAATTTGATCAATGTGGGGAGGGACAACAAAAAGTTTTTAAAAAACAGCGGCGAAACAGTTTTGGGAATTCTTTTCTTCAATACTATAGATGTTGCTGGTCCTTAAACCAATTCCACTTCACCTCGAAAAATACCACAATTGTGATGACTCATTATTGAAAATCTGTGCATGACACTTTATACATGGAATTCAAGAAGATTATTGGAAAAACCGTTCTGCACGCAGAAATAATTAGGATTTAAGGTAATTCCACTGCCAATATCTTATTCTATCGGTCCTCTCTTTATTGCCATGTAGTTATAACTCTCTCTGCAATTCATTTCGTACCCCTTTGAGAAGCCGCAAGAAAAAACTGGTCAGGGTTTCGCAGGGGGAATTCAATCATCTTTGATTTTTTAAAATGTGATAAAAATTTTGATTTATGGCACTGTGTTACCTTATTATTTTGATCCTGCCTATTTTGATCCTTTATCGCAGATTCCCATTGTCATCATTATGCCCTAAGATTCTGATATCTTTCTTTGTTACTATTTTTGTACCATCTTGAATCCTGTAACCGATACTTTACCGGTCAGGTTGGTGTATCTCAATAGATCATGTTTATTTTCAGTATATTGCCATATTCATAAGGGTTTTCATTGGTTGTTATTAGTAGAACAGTCGGCATTGGTTGTTCCATGTTGACGCTCCTCCTTGATAAAGCCAAGAATTGTGGAGGAAACGTGTTGGAGGTTGTTTAGTATTGGAGGTTATTTAGCATGTATTTTGGAGTTATTCTATATTTATCCCTACAGTGATACCATTGGTATTGGTTTTTGTTAGGGATTGTTAGGGTGTTACTAGGAGGTCGGAGCAGGTTCCCTGTGTTTTGTAGGCAGTTTTCAGTAATAGGGTATAGTTGTATATTTTATTGTATACCTATTAAAGGTTAAGTTTTAGTATTATAGGGGTTTTGCCTCGATCTCATTTCATAGCTCCTGCATCCAGTTCTTCAGCTCTGTGTGCTCAGAAGGGGGCGTATGTGATTTGTTTGAATTGCATATCATGTGACCCAGCTGGATGACATCACCAGCCTTTCCTCTTGTGTCAAGAAAGGGCTTTTTTTGTAAAACAGTGAGTAGCTAGAGGTAAAGCTTTTGCCTCCAGGCACAGGGTCCCAGTTCAAATCCCTGCAGGAAACCAAACCCGTGGGTTTTTTTTTTTCTTTATCCTGCACAAACCTGTTTAGGTTTTTTTTTTTTTTATTTGCCTGCTGCTAATTACTAAGGTACGAGGGCAGGATAAATGACACATCTAGGGTTTGAACACCAGACCCTTAGAGAGAGGTGATTCGAGCATGTCTGACCAGGACTAGGGGCTCTTAGGCCCTGTCGTATACCCGGAATACGTAAAAAAAGGACACTAAAGGAGCAGCAAAACAAAAAGGGGGAGAATTTTTTTAAAAATAAGAATGTGAAAAGTTTGTTATTTCATTTGCAAGCTTCCCACATCAATTTTACTTCATGGCAAAAACCTTTAAGATTCTTATGGCCCTTTGTCTCTTTAAACTTTGGCTGTGATTTGTGTTACCTTATTATTTATACTTTTTTTCACTACTAAGCTTTGGCACTAAGCTTTCACCACTAAGCTTTTTGATTCATGGAACTGTCTCACTTTAGTTTTTATACTAGTTTATTATTAAGCATTGGCACTTCAGATTTTTGCATACCACTGTATATGTACTACTTTGTTATGTATTTGATTGATTTTTTGCTTTCTCTTCCCTTTACTAGTATTTTACTTACATTACTGCTGTATATTTTTTTATTTTTTGTGCCTTTGTTCTTATTTGCCCACATGCCCACTGTTTCTGGTTCTATTTGTCCATCATGAGTTTGAGTTTTTAATGTTTTTAATATGTATCATGTTAAAAGAAATGTAATATGAAAGATTCTTGTTCTTGGTCAGTTCATGATTATCCACCTGAGATTTTTTTTACTGTGACTCAGTTTGATATTTTTTTTTAGTCTTGCATCCAAGAGCTTTGCAGGTTATATATTAATATGTGGTGCTTATTAGACCTGTATATTTTGTCATCAGCAATCACGAGCCACATGTATGAAAACTGTCTGGGTCTAAAACTCACTTTGTTGCCCATAGCAACCAATCAGAGTGCCTCTTTCATTTCACATAGTTCTCTGGAACAATAAGAGGGGCGCTCTGATTGGTTGCTATGGGCAACAAAGCAAGTTGTAGACCTAGACACAGTTTTCATACATGTGACCCTTAGTTTTGGTTTTTAGTATGTATAAAAGTCTGATTTATCACTTTTTGGTATAACATAATTACTTGCAAAGAAAGCTAGTAACAAATGTTACTATATAATATATATATATATATAAATATATCATAATATATATATATATATTATAAATATATATTGTGATAAAGCATTGGTGCGACCTCACTTAAAATATACTGTTCAGTTCTGGGCTCCAATTTATAGAAAAGATGTAATGGAGCTAGAGAGAGTGCAAAGACGAGCAACCAAACTTATAAGGGAAATGGAGCATCTTAGTTATGAGGAGAGGCTAGATGAATTGAACTTATTTCGTCTTGAGAAAAGACGGCTTTGGGGGGACATGGTTAATTTATATAAATAAATAAATGGTCCCTACAAAAAGTATGGGTAAAAATTATTTCAAAAGACAAGGGGACAGTCCCTTCGACGAGAGAAAAAAGGATTCAATCTCCAGAGGAGATGGGTGTTCTTCACTGTAAGAACTGTGAATCTGTGGAATAGCTGCCTGAGGAGCTGGTCACAGCAGGAAAAGGTGAGGGTTTCAAGAAAGGCTTAGATAACTACCTGAAACTAAAAAATATTAATGTACGTAGCAATGTAAAATAGTGGATCCTATCTGGTGGCGGCTCTGGGGTCAGAGATGGGGTCTTTCCTGGAGTAGATTGGTTCTTGCCTTGTGGGTTTCAGGGCATTAACCAGTGGGGAGGCTGAGCTTAAAATCCTTGTCCCCCTCCCTTCACTCACTTTTTCCGCACCCTTGGTTGAACTTCATGGGCACGTGTCTTTTTTCAACCATACGAACTATGTAACTATGTAACTATATTAAGTTAGCCTCTAAAAGGTTTTGCCTGATTTTTTTTTTCTTTAACTGTATTTTTATTAAAGTTATATCAAGGCAAAGTACAGTAGAAAATGTGAATCATTTCGCATCGTATAGCATGCAACTATCAAAACACACAATACCAAATTACATACTTCAAATATATTGGAAATCGTGAATATAACCATGAATTATACAATCATAAGGCATTCGGTAACTTTGATATCTAGAATAACGTAGCCAGAACAAACACCAGACAAGACACAAAAGGGGGGGGGGGGGGGGGGGGAACAGGTAAGAAAACTCGTAGGTCTGCAGCACTTAAGCATTTTTAATCACCCGGCCCAAAGGGTTACCCTAAAATTCCCTTGGTTAATCCTGAATAATCCCAGGCTTTCCATACCTTGTCAAAGGACCCCCAATTTGGTCCATGTTAAGGGTTGTGCGATATTCCATCTGCCCTTGATCTCCTGAATAGGGGGTACATACAGTTTTCCCTAGGGGGAAAAGGGAAATCGTTTCCCCATGCGCGGCTATCAAGCTTTTAGCTCTTTTATAATATTGGGAAACAGCTCCCCAAAAAGCCCGGGCCAAAAGGGGAAATTTGGGATTTTTAAAAGAGATAGGTCTGGGGCGTAAGGGGGACCGGGTTTTGGACAACCTAAAAAAGCAAAGTGATTGGATTTTTTTCCAGAATGGGAAACCATCCCCACAGGACCAAAAATCAGGGAGGGACATCTGCCCCCGATCTCCCGCCACCTCCAACACCATCTGGCCCCCAAGGGGTTCCCAACCTTTTGTACCAAGGGTTAGGGGGTGTGATCCCGGGTTTAACTTTAAAGCATTTTATTTGATTCCCCTTTATTTGGATGGAAGGGGGAAAAGGACCCGGGGCGGGCCGCCGCCATATACTCCCCCATTCCCCCTTTCGATAGGGGTGCCCCCAAAAAAAGTCCCCCCCCTTTTGGGGACATATGGAAATTTTGGGGTTAAAGCCCTCTTCCCGGGGAGGGGAAAGATCCGAAGATTGTCGAAAATCAGTCTTCGGGGTTAGAAACTCCCCCCCGAAGCCTTTTTCAAAGAGTGATGGTCTAGAGACCCCTTTCGCACCCAAAATCGACTTCATATAATTTTTAATTTGCAAATAAGAAAAAGGGTGGGAAGGGGTAAATTGAAGCTAGATTGGAGCTCCGAGAAGGGTCTGAGTTCCTTTGGGGGGCGCCCAAAATTCACAACCCCCGTAAAACCGGAAAAATTTGGGGCCTAAAACCACGGTTTCCCAAACCTAAAACCCCTTTGGAGCAAAAGGTGAGATGAAAGGACGTCATGGGGGAAGCCCCTGGACCAACAAAAAATCTTTTAAAAACATCTCGGGCCAAATTGATTTTGTAAAAGGGACATGGAATGTAGGGGGGGAACCAAATTTTACAGCCGGGGTCGCTCATAATGGGAAAATTTTTGGATGTATAGGGGCCTTTCCAAAGTTTCTCCATTTCCCATCCAAAAAAGTGTGGGCAAAAAGAGCCACCCACAGGGAATGGCTCTCATTTTGGGGCTCCCAATAATTTTTTGGTGATACTGGGACCGATAACCCCCCTGCTCCCCTTCCCGCCACCCGTATACTCTTGGAAATCCGGTCCCTTTCCCTTCGGGCCCATATGAAAGGGGAATAAAGCCACCTGCAAAGACCAAAGGGTCGCCCAGGGGAACCGGTTTTTGGAAAGTCTCAAAATAAATACAAAAGTTTCGCTAAAGCTGAAATTTTGATGCACCAAAAAAGGCCAAAAAGGGCCCGGCAACAACTTGTTCCGCGACCCAGCAATTGTTTAATCACCTTATGAGCTTGGGGAAATTATGTCTATAAAGCGGAATACCCCACTTATTTTTCCCCCAAAGATTTTTCCCAACGTTTTTCCCCCTTCCCCAACGGTCCCGGGTTTAAGGGCCCCTTTAAGCTGAAAAAAATTACTTTTCCTGGGGCCCCCAAAAGGGAAAGGGGCCCCTGTTTTGGGGGTTTTTCACTCTGAAAACCCGGAGAGAAAAAACCAAATCGGTCCGGGAGAGAGGGCAAAAATTAAGCAACAAAGGATCACTGATTTTAAACAAGGGCAAAAAAAACATATCCGCATATAGTAAATTTTTTTGGGAACTTCTCCCTTTCCCACCAGCACCCCTCTGATTTTGGGAAAAAAACAGCTAACGGGCCGGGCGCTAAAAGGTTCAATACAAAGGAAAAATAGCAGCGGGGATAGGGGGAAAACCCCTGTTAGTACCTTTTTCAAATTTAGTATTTTGGGGGAAAATAGCATGGGGAGCCGAATTGTGGCGAAGGGCCCACAAAGTAGACCCCCGAAAAAGCAGTAAAAAAAAAGGGGGGCCACTGATAAAAAAAGGCCCGGTGGTGGCGAACAGAAAAGCCCAATTGGGGGCGGTCAAAACCCCTTTTCCCGGCTTTTTAAGCTTAAACAACCCATCCCTCGTTTCTACGGTTAACAAAAATCAAGGGGTTTAAATGGCCCTCCGGGTTTTTGGTCCCCCCCCTTTGACGACCCCCGGATGAACCCCACCTGACCCGGGTGTATAAAAAGGGGGGAAAAAGGGAGAGAGGTCTATTCGCCAAAATTTTTTGGTAAAGGGATTTTTACATCTGCGTTAAAAGCAACGCTAGGGGCCTATAGCGGGGGGGCCACATTTTTAAGGGGGTTCCCCCCCTTGGTTTTGGGGTAAAAAGCGTTACATAGGAGTGAAAAAGTTTTCGGGAAAGGGGAAGCCCTGGAAAAGGGAAAGTTTTTTAGGGGCCCCAATGGGTTGGGACAGCGGGGGTTTGGGAAATTTTGGGGAAAATAAAGATAGGTAACCCCAATGGGGACCCGGCCCCCTTTTCCCCGGGATGGGGGGTTTTCCCCATTGACCCCCCTGATTCCTCCCCCCCCCGAGGGGATTTAAGGGGATTCCCAAAGGCCTCGGGAGAGAGAACTGGTAATTTAAACATGGTCCAAAAAATCTGATCTCAATTTATCCCCTACAGCATTCCCCCCTGGGCAGGTCGTCCGGGATGTTGTATGGGATTTGCAAAAAAAAGAGTGGGAAAAATATCTGCAAAGGGTTTTTGGATCAAAAACCGGGGTCCCCCTCTGCCCTTTTTAAAGAAATTGAGGGGTGGGGGTTTTTCCCCGTTTCACCCCTTAGCATCCGGGCCAAAGGGTATCGATTTATTTGCCTTTCATAATTTAATTTATGTTTTAGTGAAGAAAAAGTAGTCTCTCCGCTCCCCACTTGCTAGACTCCGCAGTTTACCCTTAGACACAAAAATCTTTCTTAGTAGGGGTTTTTGGTAGGACGTGAGGCCAAACTCCCCCCAGTTGTTGAAGCTCAGGGAATATTCATTCCACTTCTCCCTTTTATCTCTCTTTAACCTAAACCCCCGAGCTATTACACCCCCCTTTCAAAAAACCCTGTTTGTGGCCCCCCCAAATAAAACCCAGCCGGGGGGATAAACCCCGGGTTCCCTTTTTAAAACCTAAAAGTAATCAAGATGTGTCTCCCCAAATCCCCCCTTTGAATCCCCGGGGCGCTTGAGGAAGGCCCTTTCAACCCCAATAAAAGGGACCCTGGCAGATGACCAAAAGATTTTAAAAGTCAGGCAAAAACCGGGAAGTTTTGATAAACCCCGGGTGATACCCTCCTAATTTCTGCAGAGCCCATCATCCGGAGTAAAAAAATTAAAAAAAAAATTTGTAGTCGATTCGGGAGTGAGATCGGTGGGAGCGGAAAAAAAGGAAAAGGTTTCCTTCCCTTTGGGGTGAGCGATCCCCCCACAAATCAAACAATCTAAACCTACGGCCCAAATCCCCTAAACCCTTTTGGAGAAAAATTTCGCTGGGATAGGTTTTGGTGCCAGGGGCCCCTATTAGGGGCCCAAACATGGTTTTCCGTGAATTTAAAGATTAAAGTCTCCACCCATTAAAATTTGGTGTTTGGCGGTAAATCAAAAACAACCTTTTCCCAAAAAAGGGTTGGGGTCCAAAAATAGCAGTTTTGCCCGTTTTTGGGAGCATAGAAATTGCATAAAAAATTGGGGGAAACCCCTTTTGGGAGTAGGGGGGCCAAACTCCCCTTTTTTATTATCTTTTGGGGCCCCATGAAGGCTTTTGGGATAGGGGACTGCTTAAAAAAATTTGAAATTTCCTTCCCTATTTAAAATTTGTTTTCCTAAGGAAAATACCGGGTTTGAGGTCTTTTTTTTTTTAAATCTACTTGCAATAGTTCCCTTTTTAGATTGGAATTGAGCCCTTAAAATTAAACCAATTTAAAATTTTAATCTTTAAAGATCATAGGGAAAAATTTCCCCCTGCAAAAAGTCCCACTCCCGCGGATCCCGATCCAAAAACCCATGCCCGGGAGGAAACAAGGGGTTTGGGGGGGGGTTTCCCAAAAGGGACTTTGTACAGACAACATAAAAAACAAAAAACCCGGGTCTCCAAATCATTTCCCCAAAGGCAAAACATGTTTTGGGAGAGGTGACCCCGAAAACCACAAGATATTACTGCAATACCCACAATTTCTCAACCCTTAAAGCAAAGGAGTGATACATAAACAGGCCGAGGGGAAAACCCCCTCAGGGGTGGGGGTTCCCGCACCAACCCAAGTGTAAACCCCAAAAGGACCCGAAAAGGTCCAGGAAAAAAGGCAAACCCTGGAAAAAGAATCCCAGGCCCGGGAAAAAACAAAGGAAAATTTGGGGGAACCCCCCCCCCCGGACACTTAGGGGGGGCCCATGGAAACCCACAAGCCCCCTTAAACCCATATGTGAGGGGGCAATCCCAAAAAAAAAATTTTTAAAAGGTTTAAAAACAAAAGGGCCCAGTGGACAAAAAGGTAAAAGCCAACCGGTAAAGTAAAAAAAAATAAAGCGAGGGGTTCCCCCCCCGCCCCCTTCCCCCCCCAAAATTTTCCCAACATTTAAACCAAAAAAAAGGAAACCGGGCCTCGGGGCCCCGGGGTTTAACCCCCCCCATTTTCCCAAATTTTATCAGTTAGACAAAGGGGGGGGAGCTCAGAGCCCCCCAAACCCCAAAGAAAAACTTCAGATTTAAAAATTTGGGGGGGCAAAAAACTAACTAGAGTCCCAACACAGAAGGGTCCCAAAGGGGTTTTAAAGAAATGGCCTCATTTTTTTTTAAAGGCCAAAAGGGCTTCGAAGGGGTAGACCCCCCCAAATCTCTCCCTACTTTTAGGGAGTGGGCGGTGAAGGGCGACTTCTACCCGAACTTCCGGGTTGTCTGATTTTTTTTTCTAAATTCTTCTATTGCTTTCTGTAGCGAACATAGTGCAACACTTTTTATTAATGCGGCGGGTTTCCTCCAGAGTGGGGAAAGGGGCTTTTTTTTTTTTGGGCCCCCCTTGGTATTTATGGAAATCCCCCCTTCCCCTTATCAACTTTGTTTCCCTTATGGGTTATGAGGAAATGGGCGGGCCCTAAATTGGACATCCTCTTTAAAGCAAAAAAAGCCATAATTTTTAAATTCAATTATAAAAAAGATCGAAGGTAAAAATTTTTGGTTTTAAGGGGTTTAAAAGGGATTGGGTTTTATTTTTTACAAATTTTTAATATCAACATTTTTTTGGGCCTTTTATCATAAAAATTTTTTCCCTTTGGTTAAAACATAACTTTTCCCAAAAATTTTTTAAAAAAAATTCTATTTTTTCTAAACCCCTTTAATCCCCACAACACACCAAAATTTAAACACCCTAAAAAAAGGTTTTTATGCGCATGTCCGGGGAAAAGTCCCGGGCAAAAGCCAGGGAAAAATGGGCATAACAAATCCCGGCCCATACATATTAATTGCTCTCTTTGAAAAAGACAACACCCGGCACCTCCGGCAAGCGCCACCGGAAACCCAACCACACACATGCGCACGGGGGTTCGTTCCATACCAAAAAAAAAACCCGCAAAATTAGAAAATCCCCCCCCCCAACTAAAAGACAAGAAAGCCCCAGATTTCTTAAAGTGGTCGTTTGTGAAAACGGTTTATCTAAAAAGGGGGTAATAGGGGGCCCCCCCCCAATTTTGATCGGGGCCAAAAAATTTGGGGTAAAAAAATTTTTTGGGTCTTAAGCTGACAGAAATTACCCAGACTATAAAAAATCAATGAAAAATAAGGGAAAAAAATGAAATAAATAATTAAATCCCTTACAATACAGTCAGCTTTGAAAAAACGTATTGGACCTCCTTGGGGGAGTACGAAACCAAAAAAAAGCAGAATACACAGACCCCAAAGGGATTTAATCTTACTCAATAAAACATCCAAATTGCAAAGTCTAAATTTAAAGGGCCCTTTTTGGGTAAACTGATTCCCCTTTCCCGGTAGAAACCACTGGGCCCTTTACCAAAAGAATCCGTCTATCCCCTTCTCTCCTCCCTTTGGGGACGGGCTAACAAAAACCCCCATTTATCAAAAAAACCGAGCAAAATTCCCTTTTTCCTTGTATGTTCCCAAATTTTGTCGAGCTTTTGGCGTGCTCTTCTAT
Organism: Phyllomedusa bahiana; assembly: GCA_025379985.1. Classification (NCBI taxonomy): domain Eukaryota; kingdom Metazoa; phylum Chordata; class Amphibia; order Anura; family Hylidae; genus Phyllomedusa; species Phyllomedusa bahiana. The sequence continues at coordinate 112,697 of JAODAL010007199.1, read as the reverse complement.
TTAGTAAAGTCCCCCAAAAAGGGTTTCCCACCCTTTTTTTTGAATGTTTCCCCTTTTGTTTTTCCAATATAATTCAGTGGGGAGGGACATAAACACATGTAGACTAATTTCCCTTTTTTCCCGCATTGGCAAAAAAACACGAATGAAAATTGTTTTCCAATTTTAGGCACTTTAAAGGATTTAGTTTTTTTTGTAAGTATGGGCAGGCTACACAAACCCCCTGCCCCCATTTTAAAAATTCCCTTCGGGTTTTTCCCTTTCAAGCCCCGTTCCTTGAGGAGGGGTTTTTTGGTGTATAAAAGACTATGGATCTATTTTTTAATGGATCTACCCCTTCGATAAGTTTTAAACAAAGGGGTTTGCAGGGAATAAACCCTCCAAATCCTGGTTTCCAAACATCCAAATATTCCCCCAAAATTTTTTGAGGGTATCCACAACTTCTAGATTTTTTTTCATCAAAAAAATAGCCCATGACCCGTGCTTTGTTGTTATCTTTATCCCTCCTGGGATTTTTCCCTGTAATAATGTCGTTTTATTTTGTTTTTTTTAGCCCCTTTCCCCTTAAGGGGGTGATTCCCAAAAATCCCCCGAGGGAATCCCCGACTTTAAAAAATCTATCCTCAATATCCCTGACTGGCCCTCCCTTTAAAGTCCTTATCTCTGGAAAATTTTTTTAAAATTTTCCCCGGAATTGACCCCCTTTGGTATTTTCCCCTCCTTTTCAGGGGGTAATGGGTGATAACTTTCCCAATGGGAGCAATGTTTTTTTGGGACTGTGGGTTTCCTATTCATGCAGTATGGGATGTTTCCTCCCATCTTTAAAAAATAACACTAAAAGGGTAAACAATTTTTCTTGCATTCATATGGGGGGGGAAATGCCCCTAAACCCATCTCCCTTTTTATTTAGCCCGTGCTAAAAAACTCCTCAAAATCACGCCTTTCCCCCTTCCCAGAGGATTTAAAAATGTCGTCAAGTACCTCCCCCAGAATAAAAAACCCGGGGGGGCCCCCCTGAACATCTCCAAATTGGGAAAAACCAAGGGGGCCCCCCCACCAGCCTCCCGGGAAAAAAATTTGCATAAGTTGGGGGGGCCCAAAAGCCCCCTTGGCGGCCCCTGAGCTGGTGGAAGGGCCTTGTTAGCAGAAAAACAAAATAATTGTGCCTTTAAAAAAAAAAGTCCAGTAGTCTGATAACAAAGGGAATTTTGACCCGGAACTCTAACTTCTTGTTTGACAAAAAATAAATTCCCAAAGGGGTTGAATGCCAAAATTTCAAGTGGGGTTTTACTATATAAAATTTCCCCCATTATAGAACCCAAAAAAAACTTTATTATTGACTTTTAATTTCCCCTTTCCCGTCCAGCGCCAAAAAGGGAAATCAGAAGTTTCCCCTTATGTTAAAATGGGAATTGGGTTACAAAAATTTCCTGAAAAGGGGTTATCTATTAAAACCCCCCCCCTTTTGCGTAAATTTATCCTACGCCTAGGGGCTATTGGGGCTGCCTTTTTAAAAGGGGTGGGAGCCCTTAAAGAAACTTCGGATCGAAAAAATGTAGGTTAAATTTTTAGGATTTTAAAGGCATCTTTAATTTTAATTCCGTTTTGTTAATTTCCCCCTCCAAACCCCCCTTCAAGTAAAAATTCTCCTTTGCCCTAGAAAAGTTTGTTGTGGGGTTCGTGGGTTTAAAAAATTTAAATGTCTTCTGTCCCTAAGGAGATCGTTTGGCCCCATCTTTTTTAAACATGTCAAGATTTTTTTATAAAATAAAATTTTTCCCCCCCTTTTCGGAGGGTTTAATTAAATTTTAGATTTGGCCCGTTCCCCGTGAAAACAGTGCTCCCTTTGTTTTCCCCTGTACTGAGATTAATTAAAAAAAGGTAAACCCCCTGTTTTACTAAGGTTAAAGGGGGTTCTTTAGAGACTATTTGCAAAAAAAAAAGGTTCAATTTCACCCGGGGATTTTTAACTGACTCGGGGGGGCATTCTCCTTTCTTTTAAGCTTCAATTGTGGGGTTTTACCCCCTATATTTCCTTTCCCCCCTCCCCTTTAAGGGGCACAAAGGGTTTTGGTACCCTCTAAATCCTTTTGCGTTAAAACCCAATTGCTGGCAAAAAATTTTTTTTCTTTAAATTTTGGAAAAATTTTTTGCCAATTGAGCTTACGCCCCAAAGAACAGGTTTAGATTTTTTAGCCCCGAAAAAAACCCCCCTAAACTTAGTGGGGGGGCACCCAAAAATCAGACCCTTTTGTTTTAAAACTGTAAATTTCCCCCTTATTTCCCAAAATTTCCTATCTGAAGAATTTAAATTAAACTGAAGTTGATTCTGATTTTTTTTATTTTTGGCCCGGTGGGCTCAGGCCGGGAACCCGGGGCCCCCTCCAGCCCCCTAAAAAAAGGAGGGTTTTTTTGGAATTGCCAAGGGGTAGGAAGGCATAGTATTTCCCTATGCATCCCCCCCTTTTTCCTGAATTCTGGCCCCCAGGACCCCATTTTCTAGCTCGAGATCCTCTTGTTCTCCCCCGGACCCAACAGATGTTTGTGAATTATTTTCCGGGATTTTTGCTCAAATATAGTAGTTCCCTTTTTGGGGGGGAAACGGTTTTGGGTTTTTAGAAAATTAAAAACCCTTTTCCCTTCCCCTTTAATTTTTTGGAGGCCCTCAGATAAAATTTTTTGCGGGTTTTCCCTGCCTTCAGCCTGTCTGAAAAATTTTTCCCAAAAAATTTTTAAACTTTTTTTCTCTCCTTTCTAAAGGGCCCCGGGTTTCCCCCCCCGAGTTTTGATGCCTGTTCTATCCCCAAATTGTTTTTGGGTTTGTAGAGGTTTCTTTCTAAAAGTTTTATTTTCCTCTTTAAAAAAGAATTTTCATTTTAAGTCGTAAAACCGAAATTTTCTATAAAATTTGTCTCCCACCCCTTTCCAGCATGGGGGTTCGGGCTGTGATCTAATAGCCCGGTTGGTTTATAAAAAATTCTAAGTCCCCTAGGTATTATGCTGGGTTCAAAGTTTAAGGGTTTTAGTGTTTTTTGCCCCCCACCAAGAATTTTATATTGGGGTCGATAACTGTATATATTTGTTTGAAAACCACTCTTAAAGGGGCAAAAGAAACACTTCCCGGGCCCCGGGTCCAATCAACCCTTTTAGAGAACCCCCGGGTCTTTTCCCCCCAGTTCCCCCCAAAATTTTTTCCCTTTTTCCACAGGGGCCCCTTTTAAAAACTGGCCTAATATTTGAAATTTTCTAAAAAATTTTTTTATAACGAGGATTTTGGGCCTATATCACTTTCAAAAATTTTAATCCCTTTTAAAACATAACTTTACTAAATTATCTAAAATTATACTTACTAAACCCCCCTAATCAACCACAACCACCCTAAAAGATACAGCATACTAAATATCAAACCAAACAGTGGAAAAAATCCCCCTGATAAAGGGGGGGCCCCCGTTTAATGACAGATTTAAAATAAATGTATACGTGGTATTACAATTCTTTTAAACACAGCTATCCCAACGCGTTTCCCCCCTTCAAAATTTTTTGGGGTTTATCAGGGAATTTGAAACAAAAAAACCCCTTTCCCCCGTGGAATAAGAATACCCCTATATCAACGCAAATTTCAATCTATTTTAAAGGCGGATATTCACCTCTATGGGGGTTTAAGATAGAAAAAATGATTTCCCTTTAAATTAGAAGCTGCCAGGTAATTTAAATTGGGTAATCCCGCGCCCCTTTTGGGATGCTGGCACCCAGGATGGAAGGGTTTCAGAAAAGATTTTTTTTCGCCTCCCAAAATAATTACTTGGGCCCCTTTTGGGTGTTAAAAAATAAATCCCCTAGCATTTCGGGGGGGTTTTATGTTGGGTTTTTTGCTTATTGCCGGGTTCTACTTAAAAATATGGGATTTCCCCCTTTCCTTTTACTCGTTTGGCCCTTCCCGGGGTTGTTTCCCGCGCCCTGACCGGAAACTTGATAAGATGTCCCTTTCCGATTTACTTCGGCCCAAAAACAACCCCCTATGCTTTAATTTTTTTAAAACCCCATACTGCCGCGGCGCCCAATCCGGGCCCCCCTAAAGAAAAAGGGTTAAAGGGCATGTCCAGGGAAAAAGTAAACCCGGCAAAAGCGCATGGAAAACTGGGCATAACAAACGGCTTTAAAGGGAAAACCCATAGGGGATGTTTAAAATGTGGGCAGAGGGGGTGTAGCCCCTCCCCCAAATACAACAAACTAAATCCTTTACAAGTGTCAAATGGAAAACAATTCTTCATTCGTGATTTTGCCAACTGCAACAAAAGGGTAGTCTACATGTGCATTTTCCCCTGCCCCACTGAATTATATTGGAAAAACAAAGAGGACTGCGCATAACCTTTCTTTAGGCGCCGGACTCGCGCCCGGCTGTAGGGGGGGCCCTTTAGTATTGCATGCGTTGTTTTCGCCGAATAATCGGAAAATGACTCTTACTATTTCCGGTCTGCGCATTTAAAATTCCCCGGAACCCAAACTGGTAAAGGCAGGGGGTTTGGCATTTGTTAATTTGAACCCGACAATAAGCAAAAAAAAAACATACCCCCAATACCGAAATGCTAGGGGATTTATTGTTTACATCAAAAGGGGCCCCAAGTAAAGGTATTTAAGGGGGCAAAATAAAAAATCTGTATCCCTTCCATCCTGGGTGCCAGCATACCAAAGGGGGCGAGGGATTATCACTTTATACCGGCAGCTTCTAAGTTAATATCATTTTTTCTATCTCCCCCATAGGTATTACCCCGTCTTTGATAGATTGTATTTGCTTTTTGTATATAGCGTTTTCTTTTCCACACAAAAAGGGTTTGTTGAATCCCCTGATGAACCCCAAAAAATTGAATGGGGGAAACGCTTGGGGATAGCGTGATTAAAGAATTGTAAACCGTATACAGTGTATTATTGTAATTAAAGGGACCGCCCTTTATCGGGGCGATTACTCCACTAGGATGATTTTTTAATGCTTATCATTTAGGTGTGTGTGGTTTATTATAGGGGTTTAGTAAATAATTTTAGATAATTTAGTAAAAGTTATGTTTTTTCGGGATTTAAAATTTTGCAGTGATATATGTTAAACAAGATAAAGAAATCAAATACGACTAACTTCAAGTTTAACCCACCTAAACTCCTTATGAGCTGCAAAGAATATTTGAGCTTAAGTCAGTAAGATCCTGAAGCCACTTCTTCTTCACCTTACGAATCAATCCAAAGGGCCCCCAACCAGAGCTTTCCCGAAAAAAGCTTCTTTATATGTGAAAGGGGAATTTTCTTTCCCCAAATGTATAACATGTTTTATCTAAAAAACCCAATAAATGAGGGGTTTCGCCAGGTTTCAGAAGTCTGAGAACTTCCTGAGATATCTTATATTCTCTTTACTCTGCAGATGTTCTAGAAACCAAGCATGTGATACATCTCTGGAGGTAAAAGGGCCATGGGGGTCTTCATTTTTCTTTTTGAATGTCACATTTCATAAAAAATGAGAACTGCTGATTATTCTTCTTTTTTTCCTTTTTCCTGGTCACGTAAAGAGATAGGAAAAAATAAGGTAGAAAATCATCCCAAAGTCAATGGGAACAGGGCGGGTTTAAAGTCATGAGTCAGCAGCTTCCCTAGACTTTTGGCTTCCAGTGTGTTCAAACGACTTCCTTTGAAATAGCGGGTGGACAAGGGCCCTGTATGAAAATTGTCTAGGTCTAAAACTTTTTTTGTTCCCCCCTTCATTTTTTTTCAGAGCATAATAAATGAAAGGTTTGTTTTGGTTGCTAGGGGCAACAAAAAAGTTTTAGTGACGGGGTTTTCATACTGTGGCCCTAAGGTTTAGCTTTATACTGTGTCTTCTACCAGTGCCCCATTATTTAGGGCCCCCCAGGATGCCAAAATTTGAAAAAGTCTATATTTTCTCTGAATTTCAAAATTTTATTTTAAAAAAAAAAGCATGGCAATTTAAGGTGGTATAAGATATAATTTTAAAATTTGCATAGTCTGATTCACTTTTTTTAAACATAGCAGCAATGGCAATAAATGGGCTGCCCCCAAAAATTGAACAGATATTTTCCTCTTTCCTTTTATGTCCAAAAAGTTTTGTGCATTTCCAATCAAATGCTCCCGTCCGTGTGTCCAGCCTGGTTTTAATCTCCATGATACACCTGTCACTGGCTTCAGTACTATATGTTTTGAAAAACTCACACTGATACGATGAAAGATGAAGAACCACAGCTTAGGGCAAAAAGATTTTCACCCCCAAGTGACCTGTGAAACTTTTTAGAATATTAAAATATCTTATAGGGTAAACCCATTGATATGTTGCAGATAAATAAGAAAAATGTCTATTACTCTTTCTAAAAATTTTTGTGAACTTTGATTTCCCAAAAAACCCCAAAAATCTAAAACTAATAAGGTGTTGGATGTGCGTAAGTGTCCCTTAAGTATTAGGATGTGGACAGTCTTCAAGATGCATGAGTTGAAAACAGGGGCCCCCGTAAAGGCAGTACTGGTGTACGGGGCCTGAAAAAAAATTTTAAAAAAGGGGGCCTGCTGGAAGCAGAGCCATGCAAGGGGCCCCCCCCCCGCGGCACCCCGTTCAGGGTACTGTACTAAAGAATAACCCTTTCCCCCTCCTCTTCCCCGTTCCTCCGGCACAGCTTAAACACAGCCCCGACTTTCCGATGATGCACCCTGAGAGCTGTGCGCCGCCTTTTCACTAGCCCTGGACTCCCAACCACTGCCTAAGAAGACCCCATAAAAAATTTTGAAACTGTGGGGGCCCTTTTGGATTCGACGGAGAGAAAGGTCCGTGTCCGCATCCGTGTACATCTCTTCCTACGTCGTTGGCGGTGACCTGATGTTTCGAGTGTCCAATGCATAGTTCCAGAACTTAAGATCACAACATGCTCATGATGACAAGGCGCATTGTCCGCACTGACAACATAATTTGGTGGCTTCTTCAAATAATGGCCAGGATGGTGCAGAGCTATTCTCACCTACATCCACTCTGTTGGAATAAACACCTGAGGTCCCCTGCAAAGCTGCTTGTCAGGACATGTGTCCACTTCGTACTGCGTAATCGGCTTTGCGCTGCAGCCCAATCGCTGGAGCATTGTGGTGGGTGGAATTCAAGAGTGGTGAAACGTCAACAATGAGAAGGTGACGGCGGAGGCCAAGATGACGTTGCAACGCAGCCCAGGCGGGACGAGCAGGGTGCGAACGGCGGAAGTGACTCAAACTCAGACCTCGCGATTTCCTCCGCAGAGCAGTCCAGACCAGGGTAGCGCTTAGACAATTTCTGGAAGACAAGGTTCATGAATCGTTGCCAAGGCAAGGGATGTGCTCCATCCTTACCGATCTTAAGGGTGGCCAAAAGATTTCGACCGTTTTCCGCACACCACTTGCCTGGCACCCCACCCACCCCAAAAGTTTCCTCGTCACCCAGCAGCCGCCCGGTCTCGTTGAGGAAGAGCCGTCCAAAGCTCCTGACCTGTGTGTGGACGGTTCTCCAAGGACAGATTAATTATCAACACGGCCTGGTTTCTCTGGGCAAGTGATGCCACCCGAGGACCTTGGGGGAAAAGACCCTGTACAAATTCCTTGCGGTTTTGAAGAGCCCTCCGTGCGCCGGGCCGGAGAGTAAACGTTACAAACAGAGGACATCCACCCAGCTCATCACAGTGGAGCTGTCACAGAGATATTAGCGGCCTTGGCCGTGACCTTACTAGTCCATGTCGTCGGTGGTTCAGATGGACCTTTTCCGGACACAGTTGCATTCAACGTGCCTTGAATTTTTAGATTACACATCGGATGGCAAGGGCAGGGCGACGGCTTTTATGGCAAAGAATGCCCTTGCTTGGCATATGGTATTGGGGGCAGGCCATGGGCCATGAAGTTGGCAGAAGCCATATGTGTCCACCCTGACGGAAAAGGCAACATTTCCAAGGCAAAAGTCTGGCAATGCTGACATTCAGGGGCTTTTGCTTTGGGATGGTTGGGTTCAAGTGTTTCTTCTGCTCCCTAAACCTGGAAGACAGATGGCTTGGCTGCATAGACTGGCACTGTACGGCGTGATGTCATCAAAACTGGTGGAGGAGAAATGGGCTCAGAGGGTCTCTGGTGGTGCTGGTGGTACTCAGGGCCGAAGGTGCGAGGCTTGAAGCGGAGGCTGATCCCTGATCATGAATCCAGAGAGACATGGGAGATCGAAGGACACGCTTGATGGTGGCGGAGGACGCGAGGAGGCCCCGGAGACAGTGGGTGTGACAAGTCGGTTGAGAAGCTCCGGCTTCGGTGTGGCCTTTTTTTGGCCAAGTGTTGCACTCCTTTTCATAACTCATGAATTCGCTGCTTGTGACTAAAACATGTTGGTGCGTGGTTAAAACATATCCTAAGATCTCTGCCTCTAATGATGAGTTAATGGCCAAAGGCGGCATTGAATCGCTGGGTGTATCAGTGCGGTTGATCGAAACTGCCCAGGCTTGAGAGGTCCTGGACCTTTTCGTCCTGAGATAAGCGAGGAGCGGTGTTTCCGCTGATCGTGTGCTTGCGGAATCATCTCAGTGGACTTCTGCGTCTTGGTACCGCCTCTCTTCCTTTTTGAGGCGGGACCCCGTATTGACATAACCCCCATCCGTCTGTACTTCCTAGTCCAGTGTTGAAGCGACTCGCAAGCCAATTCTGCTAAAAAAGACCACGTTGGATCCGCAATGTGTCTTTCTTCAATCATCAACACAGGTGACTTGGTCGTCCTGACCATTCTGCCATCCAGGAGCTGCGACTACAAGCAAGAGGCAATGCAGGCGTTGATAGGGGACCCGCCCGGGATTTTTGCCGATTGACCGGCTTCCTTCTCACTCCTATGATGCGCCTATCAGTATCTGGGCGTACAGAGAAGGAGAAAATCATTCCTCTTTGGCCTCTTGATCTTTTAACATGACTTCTGACCCCAACCAGCATTTTGTCATCAAAGAGGTCTCAGACACAATGGATTATCCACAGTGGGGCGGGTACACAAGTTGTCATTTGGGCTGCTTAGCTTCATGTTGTGACGGATGCTGATGATGCTGTTGCACGTACATTTGTGGCACGTGACTGGGAGGACCGGGAGGTAAGAATGCTGGATGCAGGATTGCATAATACTGAAGAAACAGATTGGCGACGGCTGTTCTTTACTGAGATTCACAGGGCCCTGACCCAGTGATGACAGGCTTGACGGTCCTGCAACCGACGATCCGCTGGCATGCGTGTTGTCGCCAGCACTGGAAGGAGCACCTTCTCTCGTACCTTACCTCCATGCCCTACACCCTCTTTGCTCTCTTACCACCTACATTTCACTTCCATGTTCAGAAAATAAAAATTTAAAGAAGGTATGGAAGAGTTTTTGGAAAGTCTTTATTAAAAAGGAAAATCACAGCTATTCTTAAATCCCTCAAAATTTCCCTACAGCCAACTGGATTAAAACTAAATTTTTTTTCTAGCGAATACCTGTGAAATGGGGTCGGTGGAAAAACCCAAAGAAAAAATTAACATTTGTTCTTCCTTCGTCCCGGGGATTTACAACCCCCCCAGTAGGACAGGAATTGATAATTTTAAACAAACTATCAAAAAATGCCCCAAAAAAGAGATTCAACGAGCGCAATAAAATTTTCAGAATTTAAAACGGATGAAAATTTCCCTTTTTTTTGCAGCAATACAAAAAAAACCGTTGCAAAGAAAATTTTTCTATCAGAATTGTTTTTACAACGTGGCTATTTAAAAAAAAATAGGGCCGCACCATGTGCAATACAGCTATTTAAAAATTAAAACGGATAAAAAAACGGTGGTTTTTGCACCTATAAATACACCCGGTAAATAGAAAATTCTGTTCCTTTGTGGAAAAGTGGGTCTTTGAAAAAGCTGGGCTGCGCCAAAGTGAAAAACACGGAAAATTAAATTTGTGTACTGTTACAAAGGGGTTTTTGCACCTTGAAAAAACCCCTGCAATTACTACAAATTGGTATGGTAAACCGTAAAAGATGGTCTTTTAACAAAATGGCCCGCCCCAAAAGTAACTAAACCTACAGGGAATTTAAAATTGGTACTTTTTAAAAATAGGTGGTTTTTGCCCCTATGAAATACCCTGAAATTTACTAGCAAATTTCTGTATGGTAAACCCGTACAAGATGGGTTTTTAAAAAAGTCACCCAATTTGTCGTAAGACCCTGTTGTGACCCCACTTGCTACAACCGGGTGAGGGACAGGGGGGCCCTTTAAAGGGTTGTCCAGGCGATGGTATGGAACGGGGAAATTTTTGGGCCCTTTTTCCCAGCCCTGCCTGACCGAAAGAAATTTTTGGGTATTTAATATATGAGCCACAGTGGGAAATAGCGCAGGGGGGTGAAAGTGATGATTTGTATGGCTGTAATACTCTGAAACAGAAAACGGAACAAGGGCTGTTTCGGCCACTAACAACCATACACATCCCAGTCATGACGTCGCACACCCAGCCACCCTGCTCTATCTCTAAGCTGATTTGCTCCCGGGCCAAAATGACGGGAAAGCGCCGAAAAGGGCACGATTTTAAATTTAGATATGCCAGATTTTAACCTAATATTTCGCGCCCACCGAAAAAATCCGATCAACATAAAGACCATGCCGATTTCAACTTTGTCGATAATAATCGCTCAACACTAGTAGGGAATATTAGGAACTTTATTTGTGAATATGGAGTATATACCAAGGATAAGCAACTTCCCGCTGCTCCATATATGGAAACGCTGAGAAACGTGTCATACCCCGAGGACAGATAATAATCTGCATTAATAGATTGACTGATGTACAACTCCTACATTAAAAATACATGTTTTGCTGTCCTTATAAGAAATGGTGTTAAAGAATTGGGGCATTTATTAGCTACTCGGGGCGACATGCATAATAAAAGCCTAGAATGCACCTGATTTATGAACCCACTCTATTGTGGGTCATAAATCAGGCGCATTCTAGCGCTACAACGAAATTTCTGGCTCAGGCAAACCACTTTGAAAGTGCTCTACCTGTTTCAGCTGTAAGGTGCCCAGAAATGCAGTAGCGAAGTTATAAATATGCAGCTTCGCTGCGGTTCTAGTGCGCCCAGCCGCCCTCCCCCCGAGATCAGGAGCATTATAAAGTGCCGCAGGCACTATGTAATGCGCCCGAGAACGGCGTGTGGGAGATTTAAACATGTATAAATGGGGCTGCGCCTGATATTGGGCTGAAAAGACGCCAGATACATGTCGCCTTTGTTGTTTATGAACAATAGTATATTTTTAATACGTGTCTTTTATATAAATTTAGCAAAAGTACATTTTTTAGCCTTCAGTGATATATACCTTTAAAAACTTACATTATCATCTTTTTCAGTGATTGTGGATAGATTAGGGGGAGTGTTAAGTCTTTCCTTTAAGAACCCTTATGTCCCTAACTATGATAAACAGTCTTCACCAACAACTGGATAACACTATTAGATGTGTATTTCATCATGTAACCTAGTTTTAATTGCTGACTGATTAAAAGGTTATATTTCAGCTTGTTCTTTTAGTAATATAATATTTTTCTAGGGAAATGGGTTTGATTTCCATGATTAATTAATAATAAATAAGGAGAGAAGTAAGAGTCCCAAATGTCGGGGCAGCATGATGGCTCAGTGGTTAGCTCTATTGTCCTGCAGCGATGGGGTCCTTTTTTAAAATCCAACCAAGGACTAATGTGAGTTCTGATTATTTGTACTGCGCTATGGAATATAGTGGCTAATATATAAATGAATAAAATAAATAATAGAGTAACCAAGTACAGTGCAATTTAAGCTAATCATGTGGGTCTACAGCATAATGCAGGGTCAAAAACCTTAGAAGATACTGTTGTCTTGATACATATTTGGGAATCTACTATTGAAGGAGATATGAACTTCTCTATGGTTCCTTAAGGTCATTGAAAGATAGACCTAAAACCTTCTTTAGAAAACCTATGTTGTCTGAGTTTTATTTCGTATTGGCGAGATTACATAAATGCTCTCTCAGTTCCCAAATTCTTATCACAATGTACCGTATACTGACTTTTCCCTTTTGATATTTCAGTTCTTTTGATGTCACTGGACCTTACTCTGAAGAATCTCAAAAACAACAAAGCAACACAGCAACATTCTCAAGTGTAGGAACACAGTAGTAATCATTGTCACGTTTCAACGCAGTCAGCGGGCACTGAGACGTTGAATGCTGGGTATGTGGATCCTCCGTATCACCACAAGCATAGATGTATAGGAATGGAAACCACACTGGGGAGGGGAGCCTAGGGGCACCTGGTCTTCACCGGAGCGCGCCACAAGGCCAGACGGACTTAGCTGAGGGTAACTCCGCAGATTGCTACCCCGAAAGTGGCTACTCACAGTTATAGCTGAAGTGCAGGATGAAGAGCACCAGGTGCAGGCAGAAGTGACGGGTCACAGGTTGGTGTAGCCGTAGGCAGGTGATGGAATCCAGACAGGTATGAGACTGGTACAATGGCAGGATACAGCAGAAACATAGGTACAGGCAGGGCCGGGACGATGCATAGGCAGAGGTGGGCGATCGCCTAGGGCGCCACCTCTGCCTGTCAGCTGGGGGGGGCGCATAAACACATACTCTGTCTGACAGCGATCCATCATGATAATGCTGCGGCTGCCTGCAGCACAGCGCCCCTGTCATTAAGCAGCAGCCACTGTCCTTTTCCAGTCAGTCAGTGGCTGCTGCTGGTAACCCTTGCCTTTCAAATGCTGGGCCCGCCCCTTCCTCACTGCGCTGTATTGTATTCTGCGGCGCACATCACCATGATAAAGGGCGCCACGCCGTTATGTGCCTCTGAACTCCTGCTTGTCTGTCGCCTGCATGTTTCTTGCGTGCGGTAGCAGAGAACACGCAGGGAGAGTTCCCTCCCGCTCCCCCGTAAGCACTGACAGAAGCTCCAGCAGCTTTTTGGCTGCCTGAGGCTTTTTAAGAAAACCAGCGTGTCTGCGCTTCCCAGAGCCTGCAGACGCTGAAGAAGAACTGCCCGTCCTTAAAGACGACAGCAATCAGGAATATGGACTGACACGGAACAGATAAGACTGAGCGGTAGGAGATAGCAGGTGTGTTTATGGTGTGGAGTGACAGCTCAGTGAGACTGAGAACTAGTCCATTGCTTTCTCTGACAGCACCCCCCCCCTCTCTCTCTCTCTCTCTCTCCTCTTCTCTCTCTCTCTCTCTCTCCCCCTCTCGTCCTCTCTCTCTCTCACTCTCTCTCTCCCCCTACCATGTAGGTTGTCACCCAGCTTTCCCTTTAACAAGTGTAACTGGAAAAAGGCTGCATAGAAAGCAAGTAAAATTTAATTTTTAAAGAACTTAAAACCTGTTTTTCAAAAGGTCGGCTGACACAGTCTTATGTTGCAGGTATCTAGCTTTCCTACTGCAACAATATCACTATTACTAGTGTAAAACAGGACATCCTGGCATTCTGGAGTCTGGGAAAGCAGAGTAACAACAATATGGGAAACTGATAGCCCAATTCATTGTACAACTGTTGTATTTAGTAAGCAGAAATTATTCAGTAACTGTTTTTTTTTCCATTATAGTTAGAAGTATTATCACTGTCTAGTGATGTTACCCAGGTACAATACAGTTTTGTTATCCTGTGTTATTGTCCTTTTTCTGTATGATGATGTTAACTAGTTGTCATACTTGCTAACTCTCCCACAAATGGGGATTCTCCCCTGCTCCCCTCAAAGAATTGGGGGTTCTTTAAGAAAATCTGCATCAGAGTAGCAGCATATGACACTGCTCTGGCGCCACTGATCGCAGGGGTGGTCTTCCACAGTTAGACTATAAAAGTCTAGTTGCGCAGCAACTCCCCATCCCCCTCCCCCGCTTAAGTCTAAGTTCACACGGTGTCTCGCGCCACGTACCTATGCGCACCGCAAGACGCTGGGTGTTCTAGAAGTACGCACTGATCAAAACGTACTGCTAAAGCACTGGGGTGCATCACAACATACGTGCTTGCATGTGCGCGACGGGGTGGGGGTACCATGTGCCTCATGTGCCTAGGGCACCAAAATGGCTTGTCCCGGCCCTGGGTACAGGAACAAAGGTAACTGGAAAAGCAGTCAGGAAACTATGGAATTAAGCATTAAAGGGGATGTATCGCTTCATCAGTTGGGCTGTTCTCATGAAGCTTGATTCTCTCAGTTACAGAACTCCAGAGGCATTTCTTCCCCTCCCAGCTGGGTGTTTCTTAACTGAAGGGGGATGAAGTCATCCCCCCCTTCACTGTTCATGCTCGCTCCCAAGTCAGTGTGTTCCCTCTCCCCTCTCTGAGTCCACATGTCACTATGTCATTCTTCTCCCAATGCAGTCTTATTTTGTAAGGGCTGTTTAAATACTACAGGTCTGCATTCAGTCTAGACAGCCTTCTATGAACTCAGAGTACTGATTTCTTGTCCTCTCACAGCTGGAGGCTTGTTACAGTTGAATCCAGTCTTTTATGAACTCCTCCAGAGCACAGATCCATCTCTCATCTATGTAGGAGCCTTAAGGCACCGAGGCACAATTCTGCTGTTTTGTGATTATAAAAACAGCTGCAGTGGCACTGAGGAGCTGCTAGCTGTATAGGGTAAAATTGTTGCTGGCCCCTTACACGCAGGAGCATTAGGCACGGGGGCACAATTCTGCTGTTTTCTGATTGTAGAGGCAACTTCAGTGTCAATGAGGAGCTTGCTAGCTGTACAGAGTGAATTGTTGCCGGCCCCTAATTCTGAGTGAAAGAGGCAGGAACGCAGGCTCCCGTGTATAGGACCGGGGGCCGAACAGAATGTAAATTAGTAGAGCCGTCAGCTAATGAAATAAAAGGAGGTGGGATCCGACCTGCAATGGGGAACAGTGTTTACACAAAACTAAGATAAGTCAGACTGTGAAAACAACACAACTTTGCAAATGACATCGAATAGCAAAGTTGCTTGTTTTCACTGTCCCCTTATTTTGAAGACCATTTAATGAAATGATACAACCCCTTTAAGCTGGAAACTGAGTCCAAGTTAGGAAGCTGACTGGCATGACAGCAGGTAACAGCAGAAACATTAACACAGGTATCAGACTGGGAGGATAGCAGATAACAACAGGGTTAAACAGGTATCAGGTTGACAGGTATAATGGCAGATAACGACAGGAACCAGAGATCAGGAACTCAAGAGGACAATCATGAACTGACCAGGAACAGAGGAAGGAAGTTTCTTAAATCACAGGAGATCATAGGTCATTGGACAGATAATTTATACACTGTCCCTTTAAATCCAGGCCTGTGAGCACGCACGCGTCCGAGGGAGGTGAGTACACGGCAACAAGGGACACGGCAGGGACCAGGACAGGAACACATCAGGGACACGGCAATGTTCGCAGCCCAGAACAGGGACCGTGGCATGGAATATTCCATACATTTTTACTCTATTAAACTATTTTGCCCTCTCCGGTCTGGATCACCCAAAAACAAGCTTGCCTATTTCATAGTTAGTTATTTACAATTGCAATGGATCATTTATAATCCATTAAAGTGTTATGAAAAGAAAGCAGAGAAATGGTTTTCTTTCCCTTTCTTCACCTCGTGCACAGAAGGATTGTGGATAGATTATGGTTTAGACCCAATGCAATTTTGGTAGCGAGGCAATGTTAGCATTGTATGGACACATTTTTCTATAATAAACAAATAACAAGTTACAAAGTCCAATCAAAATATTAAATAAACTATACGTAGAAAAATAAAGAAAGACCCTCTTAGAAAATGGAAAATGAAGCGTGACTTTGTGTGTAAGGCCGTATGGCAAATAAATGCACAATTAGCAACATAAAACAGCTGATAAAAAGTTTAAACTTTGTCTAGACAGTCTCAACATTCATCAGATTTATCAACGCTATGATAAATGCAGAGGATTTTTAGACTAAGTATTAGATAGTCTAGATAAATCTGCCCAAATGGTATTTTGATAATTTTGGTCATTATACACTGTTAGCATTGTATGGATTAAGTTGTTCTGTGATAAAAGTATAACAATAAGAATAAAACTAACTAAACATAGAAAAGCCATGATGCTTACCCATCGTGAAAACTTTTAGAAGATTTTCAATGGGAAACATTAAGACATCCTCTCGAAAGGTCATTCCATCTTTTACTGAAAATAAATACTCCAGAAGTTGTCTGGAATCAAATCCATGTTCATGATAGAGCTTGTGGGAGCAGGAAACCGGAGCTCAAGGGCTTTATATCAGCGCTAGGAATCAATCTACAAAGAATGTCAATAAGAATTGTTAATAACCAGATGATGTTTTATCATGGGATCATGAGTCAGTCATGGAATCCTGTGGTATATTGTAAAAAAATATTAAGGTTTAAATCTAGAGAACATCTATAGGGAACTGGAATAAAGAGCACATGTTCCACTTGGTCCCTTATACCCTTGATGGTGACCAAGGCAGTATTGCATGATTACTAGTCTTTTTAAAAGCCATTGCAGAAACAAAAAGAGAAAAGATTGGGGGATTTCACTTTATTAGTAATACACAGTTGTTTATTTGAAGATCATTAAAAACTACCCAACCCAAATGATCAGGCAGAGCCATTATAAAGCATGCAGTGGTTGCACAGTTCTCTCTACTTCTTCCCTGCATTCATCTTTATGATTTGTTCATAGAAAAAAAAACTTAGCAACTTTTCTGCTGTGGACCATGAAAGGTCGAGGTACATTTGGAGCAGTTTGTATTAGAGGAGTTTTAAGGAGAAGTCTGTGAGAGGGAGAATAAGAAGCAGTCTTTGAGAGAGGGAGAAGCATGCACAGCACGGTGGAAGAGGGAAAGCTACATGTATGAAATGGTAGAAGGGATATAAATCTGATGTATCGAATAGGGAGCAATCTGTTTGTGTGAGAGGAGAGGAGAAACAGTCTGTATGTGAGTGGGCAAATGAGAAAAAAAAGGAGCATGGGGAGCAGTTAGAGATGGGCGAATTGACTCTAACGAGGTGGAATTCGTTTAGAATTTCAAGAAAACTTCGATTCTGAATGAAGTCGAAGTTTGGGGTGATTCGCGGGAACGAAGCGTGTTTTTAATTGATAAAATGGCTGCGAGCACATGGCGTGACATGGGGCAAAGAAATCTGGGAGGAAGAAAGGCGTAGCCTACATGACATGTGCAGAGATGAAGCCAATCAGAGACCGGCGGGATTCTGTGATGTCACCGCACTATATAAGTCTTTGCGCGACGCTGGCAGCTCACACTCCTCTCACTGTGCTGTGTAGGGAAGGTGTTGCCGCCGCCGCTGCTGCTCATGATAGCTCATACTAAAGAACTCACTTTTATACAGCGATTTTTGGGGGGTGTCACAGCTTGTCTCAGAGACTGCTTCTCTTACGGTCTAATTTTGATTTTGTGGGGTATTGGACTTGAAGTCCAGTGTGCGTCCAATTCAGCTGCATATACATTTTAATGCTATCTGCTCAGTTCTTGAGCACATTGAATATCCAAGGGTTATCTAAGCCTGTTGCTGTTGTATTCAGTTAAAGAATCAGCGTTTTTACAATCCAAACACCACTTAATTTTTGGCTGCTCATATCTTTTGCGCAATTTACATCCAGGGGTTAATTAAGCGTTGTTCTGCTGTTGTGGTCACTAAAAGAAATTTTCTTTTTCGCCGCCAAAGAAGAAATTTTGCCTGTAGCTTAATTCATAACCGAAGGTTAATTACAAGTTTTTCTGATGTTGTTTTCCATAAAATACACGCCGTTTTAACACGCTACAAAGCTGGTAATTGTTGGCAGCACATTTCTTTTGCGCAATTTACATCCAGGGGTTAAATAAGCGTTGTAAAAGAAACGTTGTTTTTCACGGCCAAAGAAGAAATTTTGGCTGTAGCATAATTCATATCCAAAGGTTAATTAAGCCTGTTTGTGCTTTTATATTCAGTAAAATACACAGTGTTTTTAAACGGCACATACAAGTAAATTTTTCCTGGCCATTTGTGGAGCGCAGTTTATATCCAAGGGTTACCCAAGCTTGTTAGTGGGTTCATTTTGAGTCAAATACATGGTGTGTATTTATCATATACAGATATCTTCATCAAACAGTGTCTGTACATTTTAGAACAAACAGAATGTCAGACAGAGATGTGGCAGGCTCTTCAACTGCGATTGGCAGTGGCAAAAACATTCCTGTAGCAGGTCGCAGCACAGCAAGGGGACGTCGCAGCAGGGGTCACTCGGTGAGGTCACAACTGCCGCTGTCATCTAGCAGCCGTGTGTTGTTCAGCAACCCAATGGTTCTTGATTGGTTGACTAGGTCATCCACTTCCTCCCAGATGACATCTGACAACCCCAGCCAAGAGTAGTTGGGAACGTCAGACACAACCCTTAGTTGGCATGGCCCGGGAACGGGTCAGCGGCCCTCACCTGTCCTCAACCCGCCTCTGTCCCATCTGGTTCCCTCAGCCAAAGATCTACTATGTGGTCTGGGCTCAGCGCCACTACACATAGTCTGTATGTCCAAATGGATTGAATGAATCATTACAGTTTGGATGCTTTCTGTGACTTCGATGTCTATATGAGTAGGCTGAGGCTAATAGGTCTAGTCAAAATATTTTCTGCAGTTGTTAGCGGTGGGGATATCAGACCTGGTTTAGGTTTTTAACTCCTAGTCTTATCAAACATATCAAATGGGAAGGTATTGTGTATATCAATGATAAAAATTAATTAATTATTATTATTATTTTTTTATTTTTTTTGTGTATGTACTTTTCCCCTTTTTTTATACCCTCTCTTTTTTTCTTCATTGCTGTGTGTGGTGGCTCTTCTTTATTTTTATTTTTGAAAAGTGGTAAACATCTGCATCCTGTTATTATGTAAGTAATATTGCTTTCTGCATATCTATACCACCTTTGCATTTAAGCATATCTAGATAGATAAATTGTTCTATTTTTGACTATAAACATCAGAATGGTGGATAAATAGATCAGATGTGCACGGATGCTGGCTATCTTTGATGCATTCTTGTAGTGCGCCGTTGTTGTGTATTTAGTAGGTGCTGTCTTGCCGCTTTGTTATGACCGGGCGCATGCGCGGGACAACAAAACGAACGCACGCGCAGTAGAGATTTAAGAATGCCGGCCCTATTGAGACTCATATTGAGCAGACACATGCGCGATTTAGACGGAAGTAACTGCGGCGGTAACCGGAAGATGTCATCACAAGCGGAAGACGCCGAGATCGCGCTCTTACCGGCAATTTGATGGTAAGCTACGGCACATGGTTTTGAAGCTCTATTTAAAGAGGGTCTTATTATGTATTAGTTAGACGTCCTCTCATCATGACGTAACATCGTTTATCTTTGTCTCCCCTGATGAAACTGATTAATGGGAGAAACGCGTCGGGAATAATTTGGAGTAATTTTATTTTTCTTTCATCATACCTACCATATCTATCTACTATATAAGTAGCCCTTGATAGGGAAGTATAGGGCATTTTAGGGTTAGAGTCCTTGGGGCCGCCCTCATCGGGGCGATTACTCCTTATCATCTGTGATAGGATTTATAATAGGGCAATTGTAGGGATTTTCTTTTTTGCCTATGTTGGATTGCCTTTTGGATATATATAGATTGGGATAATCTTCTCGTGTGTATAACCAGCTGGGAATCACGAAGCACCGGTACCGTGAGTAAAGATATCCCCTATTTCCTATTAGTGTTCCTTTATACCCTCAGTAGATGGTCATTTGTGGTAGTATATGTGTGTATTGTATGTATTTATCTCTAGAGCTTTTTGCATTGAGGGGGTATTTGTGATGTTTTTAACATGATATATTAAAAGTTATATTTTATATTTGGGTTCTTCTGTTGAACTGTGACATATACAGCGAGGACGAACAATTTGAGGACAGTCAGCAGCTACTTGGCAATGAAGAGGTGGGGCAGACACCCCCTGCTTCTTGCAGTATTGATGTGGAGAGTGGCATGGGGGGGTTTTTGGCGAGCGGTAAGCCTCTGCATACCCAGACTGTTGAGGAGGACAGCAGTGACAATCAAACACTCATGAAGTATAAACGTGGTGGTTTAAATCCAGTTTCTGCATTACACCAGTTTGTTCAAATGCAGCGTATGGAACTTGAACTGAAGGAGGCCATAACTACAGGAATTTTTTTAGGTGCTTATTTTGCCTTCTGTGCCATTGTTGGTTAAATTTAGTACAAAACTGGAATGGGGCAGAACAAAAAAGAAGCAAAAGACAAAGCTGCAAAACTGGCTTTGTATGAAAAAAGGGAAGCCCTCCCCTGTTAATGGTGTAAAAAGGGGAGGACCTCCCCTGTTAAGGGTGGAAAAAGGGGAGGCCCTACACTGTTAATGGTGATAAAAGGGGAGGCCCTCCTCTCTTAATAGTGGAAAAAGGGGAGGCCCTCCCCTGTTACCTGTACATCAATTTCCCCCTGTTCATTAATTTCCCGCTGTTAATATATTTATTCCTGTTCATCAATTTCCCCCTGTTCAATAATTTCCCCCTGTTAATATATTTATTCCTGTTCATCAATTGTCCCTTTTCATCAGTTCCTGTCTGCCCGTGTACCCGATGTTTCTGCTACGTTACCTGACCTCGATTCTCTGCCTCCTGCCCTGACCCGTTGGCCTGACCTTTGACTACGTGTTTCGTTTTACGATTTGGTACCTCGCTGTGCCTCGGCTGCCACCGCAAGCTAGACGCGCCAGGGTTAGTGACCTGGTAGACTCCAGCTGCAGCAAGTCCATCCCGCTTTGCGGTGGGTTCTGGTGTAAACCAGGACCTACTTAGATCCTGCTCCCTGGCGTGGCTATTGGCATCGCTTGCGGTGGTCCAGTGTATCCACTACCGCTGTCCGTGACAACATGAAGCAGTGGCATGACGTTATTCATCCCGTAGTCCTGGTGACTGCCAAGTAACGCATGTCTGCATGAAAGGGCCTACGCAAACGGCAGGTGTCACACATGAGCTGCCACTGGCCGACATTAAAATTACACAGGGGTGTATGCCTGTCCGCTTGGATCATCACTAAACCATTAATAGCCTTTCTTTGTTCATAGAGTCATTCCAACATATGGAGGCTGGAATTCCACCGTTGGGAACTGTCACATATCAGCCTATGTTGGGGTAGACCGGTGTGCCGCTGCAGCTTAAGGAGGGTGTGATTGGTGGTGTAAGAATGGCTGAAGTGCATGCACAGTTTCCTGGCCCTTTTTAGAATATCTTGCAGATAGGTGTAAGAGTTGAACAACCTGATTGAGCATTTCCTACCGTGTGTGACCGTTCGCCCAGGGGAATCATCCTGTCCACTTGGATCATCAAAAATTGTTAATGGCCTTTCTCTGTTCAATAATTTCCCCCTGTTAATATATTTATTCTTGTTCATCAATTTCCCCCTGTTCAATAATTTCCCCCTGTTAATATATTTATTCCTGTTCATCAATTTCCCCTGTTAATATATTTATTCCTGTTCATCAATTTCCCCCTGTTCAATAATTTCCCCCTGTTAATATATTTAGTCCTGTTCATCAATTTCCCCCTGTTCATAAATTTCCCCCTGTTCATAAATTTCCCCCTGTTAATATATTTATTCCTGTTCATCAATTTCCCCCTGTTCATCAGTTCCTGTCTGCCCGTGTACCCGACCTTTCTGCTACGTTACCTGACCTCGAATCTCCACTGCCTGCCCTGACCTGTTGGCCTGACCTTTGACTACGAGTTTCGTCTTACAAGTCTGTCCCTCGCTGCGCCTCGGCTGCCACCTCAAGCTAGTCGCGCCAAGAGTAGCGAACTGGTAGGACTCCCGCCGCAGAAAGTCCATCCTGCCTATCGGCGGGCTCTGGTAAAAACTGGGACCTACTTAGACCCTGCTCCCTGGCGTGGCCGCTACCACCGCTTGCAGTGGTCCAGAGGAGCAACTATCCGTGTCGTTACAATGGCTGAAGTGAATGCCAAGTTTCCTGGCCAGTTCTTTGAACGGTGCAGAGTCCACCACTTGAAAAAGGAGGGACTGCAGTACCACCAACTTGGACAGGAGCACGGTCAGCTTCTGCACTTAGGGATGGCTAGACTCATACTGCTGTCTCTTGGCAATCATCTCGGTGAATGACTGCTGGCACCATGAGTGCCGAGGAGCAGGAGTATCTGGACCGCTAGAAGATGGAAAAGACAGTGAGTTGTCTTCGGCAGAGGTGGTGAAGCCTTGACTGCCTGAAATGGGAGGCATGTCACTGGGTGCTGCTGCTGTTGGGGTAGGATGGACCACCACATCTGAAACACGTATGGGGACACTGCATGATGTTGATGCAGGGCCATGGTGCCAACGTTAGGTCCCTGGTCACGCTTTACTTTCTGCTCACTGATTCTACTTATAGTTATGTTCAACCCTCCTCTGGTGTCTCGTTAAAAAATTGCACTGACTGACTGTTACCGCCGCTGACCCGGTGAGCCCCTGTGCCGCTACTTTCTGGGACCTGCAAAGTGGGTGGTCTAAATCGTGGCCGTTTGGCTCGCAACCTCGCACTGCTGCCACACTGCTGACTCCCGGCCACACTACCGACTTATGGGCTGCGCCACTGCCTGATACGCAAACTGCTGCTCTCTTCTCCGTATGATAATGATGAACGCTTGTACACTGTTTTTTCTGGGTCAGATGATAGCATCACCTGGCTTTCAGAACCACCAGTATGCTGATGACACCCAACTTTACATCTCTGCCCCAGACATTAACTCTCTACTGTCCAAGTTCCCAGATTGTCTGTCGTCCAAAGCCTCCTTCTTCTCCTCCCGTCTCCTAAAACTTAATGTAGAGATAACGGAATGCTTCCAGGGCCGGGACAATGGGTAGTCGAGGGTAAGCGACCGCGTAGGGCACCACTTCATCCCAGGGTGAAAAGGGGGCACAAGAAGGCATGGAGTGGACTGAATTTTCCATTTGGTTGCACTTTATGCCTTGTTAAACTAGGGCACCAGAATAACTTGTCCCAGCCTGCGATCGGCTACATCGATTAGTGTTTGCCTGTCACCGCCCTCCTTCTCAACGGTGTCGCTGTACAAAGCCTGACCGCTCGCAACATAACCCTCCATTGCAACTCTCCTCATCACTTTTTGCCCGCTTCTGCAAGAAGCAGCGGATGTCTTCCCCACCTCTTTGCTGCCCACTGTCCTCAAATAGTTGGTCCTCACTGTATAGTGCCGCAGAGGCCACAGCACATAGTAGTTCTCTGGCTGTGGGAAGCAAACGGGACAGAGGTGGGTTGAGGACAGGTGAGAGCCCCTCACCTGCTCCCGGGCCCTGTCAAAAAGGGGTTGTGTGTGACAAACCCACCGACTCTTGGCTGGAGTTGTCAGATGTCATCTGGGAGAAAGTGTATGACCTAGTGTGTAGTCAACACATGGCCGGTAGATGACACCGGATGCTTTGGCCTCGCAGCGTGACTCCTGCTGTGACGTCCCCTTACTGTGCTGCGATCTGTGGTGGCTCCAGTAACCTATTACTGTGTTCTTTGCCACTGTGGTAGGATCGTAGCCCTCAGCTTGTTTTTTTCCAGCTGGCGCTGCCATGACTTTACATTCCCGCTTCAGTTTTTTGGTCAGTTTTGCCCTCTTAAGTGCCCAGGGAATTTCATAGTGAAGTGATTCTAAGAGCGGTGGCAGTCATGTGCGTGTCATACTAAAACACAACATTGTATGAAGACCAAACTAAGCTCCCTCTTCATATTTAAGCATGGCACAACTTTCTACAGCACCCTACAGGTTCTGTGCAGCCTGGAAATAGCTGATTTTTTAACGCAATTCGTCCTGAAGTAATTCAGACCGAAACAAATTTTGTTGGGGAATTCGGCGAAGTCGGCGAATCGAATTTTTGAGAAATTCGCCCATCTCTAGTAGCAGTATATTTGAGTGGGATCCATGGGTTTGTAGAAGAAATTGTATATGAAGTGCATTTGTGTTAGAAAGAGGCAGGCATGATAAAGCGGTCTCTGTGACAAGGGGGGCATGGGGAGCAATCTAAGCAAGAGAGTGGGATTTGAAGCAGTCTATGAATACAGGGGGCATGAGGAGTAGTCTGTAAGGGAAATGGTTGTATGGATTGTAGTCTGTAAATAAGGGATATAGGGAGCAGTCTGTGTGAGAAAAATGATCATGAAAAAAGACTATAACAATTATTATACCACTGTGTTAGTTCAGAGGAAGAGGGGGATTTTAATGTGCAGGGTGTAGCACGCCAGGGGAGCAGCGGAGAGGATGGGAGTAGTTTGGCTTATTACTACCTCCAAAAATAAAAAAATTAATTCTCAAAAGGATTCTCTCAAAATATATTTTTCTCCCAACAAAAAATCCTCAATAAAACTTACCTTTTATTACTAAAATACACCTAATATTAAATAAATAGAAAGACAGAAAACAGCTTCACAGGGTAACCCTATCCTCAACTCTTAGCAGAGAAACCGCGCCGTAAGGATGACCAGGCAAATGTGGCACCTATCTCACCCTACCCTCTCAAAAAAGTGAGAGGGTGCTTATTATATAACTAACATAATATTTACATAAATCAAGAGTAGATAGAAATATCAAATAAACCATAAACAAACCCCAGATGCGTTTCATCAAACAAAAAGACTCTT
This sequence comes from Phyllomedusa bahiana, assembly GCA_025379985.1. Classification (NCBI taxonomy): domain Eukaryota; kingdom Metazoa; phylum Chordata; class Amphibia; order Anura; family Hylidae; genus Phyllomedusa; species Phyllomedusa bahiana. The sequence continues at coordinate 88,019 of JAODAL010007199.1, read as the reverse complement.
CAGTGAGGTAATCACTTTTTAAACTAACAATAAACAAAACACATAAAAAATGACAGATGGGGAAAACCACCTCACCATCTGGGAAAAACCACCTCAGCATAGTGGGTCCTTAGTGATCCATCCAGGAGCACCTCTCCTTGTCTAGTGGGACCAGAACCTCTCCTTGTCTGGTCCTTTTGCCAGTTTTGTGAGTAGATTGTCATTTTGGTATGTTTTTAGTTTATTATTAGTTTAAAAGTGATCACCCCACTGAAGAGTCCTTTTGTTTGACGAAACGCGTCTGGGGTTTGTTTATGGTTTATTTGATATTTCTATCTACTCTAGATTTATGTAAATATTATGAAAGTTATATAATAAGCAGCCTTTTTTGAGACGGTAGGGTGAGATAGGTGCCAGATTTGCGGGGTCGTCTTTACGGGGCAGTTAAGGGTTGGGGATAGGGTTACCCTGTGTAGCTGTTTTTTGTCTTTCTATTTATTTAATATTAGGTGTATTTGAGTAATAAAAGTTAAGTTTTAATAAGGATTTTTTGTTGGGAGAAAAATAGTTTGGCTTATTAGTGTCATGGTGGCGTTCACTCACTAAGCCTCTCATGCATATCAGGTTACACTACAGTGAAGACGGGGTCTGGACTGTGAATGTTGGTGGTAGATATTCCCCCTTGGGCACACTCTGATGGTGGTCTCTCCCTCAACTGCCTGTTGTAGGTGGTGTGTGAGGGGCCCTTGATATGCGGTGCAGAAATGACGGGCAAGAGACATAGGGTTAAGATTCAACATTATCTTAGGCCTCTTTACTTCCACGGCAAGGCGGCATACACATGGCAGTGGTAGAGTTCAAATTATATCTCAGTTCTTCCAGTCGCAGCAACACAGTAGACTAAGCAGGATAATGTGCCTAAACGAAGTCCCCTGCATTGCTACCTTTTTCTTGTTCCACTCCCATGTGGCCAGGGAAGGTAGGGGTTTAAGCTGAACTCTGAGCACAGAGGCAGCACAGCCTATGTCAGGACGGCATGATGAATTGCTTCTCTGACAGATGTAGATGACAATGATACTGTACCATGAAGGTGGATATCAGAGAGCCCTAAGGAAAGGCCTAGAAGAAGACGGTTACTCCCCAGTGAGAAGAGACAGGCTCTCCTGGAGAGACCCAGAACATTAGATTTTAGGTTTATTACATAACTTACCACTATCACCACCCTTGTGTTGTCGTGGTGATTCCCGCCAAAGCTCTGAGTGGCAGTTACATTTCTGCAAGACAGAATGACTATTCACATTTTACAGAAATGTGCCAAAGCTGATAGCTTTATACAAGAGTGAAATAGAGGTCAACAAACATTATAAAGAACATTTATCTTACTGGCTATAGTGCAATTATAGCTGGAAATAGTGGAATTATTAGTAAACATTTATCAAATTTTTTTTCCCTTAGCAGTGTATTGTTCCATCAACTCCTGCACTCTACAAGGGTACATAAGATAAAACCTTTATAGTGTGATGCAGTCTTACCTCCTGTGGCTCAACTAATGTCTGAAGCACATTATGGGACATTATCCATTTATATATCATTTTTGGGGGAAATCTTTTTATCTGGCACTATTGTCTTCCATTGTATCTTCTCCAAGACTTCTCCGTGCTTCACCCACACTCTGGAACTCACTGCTCCAACACATCAGACTCTCCCCCACTTTCACCAGCTTCAAAAGCAATCTGAAAACCCATCTCATCAGGCTTGCCTATAATCTACAATAACCCTGCTGCCACTGCACCCTCCACAAAAATGTCTGCCCCTACCTTCTGTCTCTTTCCCCCTCCTTGTAGATTGTAAGCCCTCGCGGGTAGGGTCCTCTCTCCCTTTGTCGTGCCAATTGTCATTTATCACTTATCATTGTACTCGTTTGACTTATGTTATGTATGTAACCCCTTGGATGTACAGCGCCCTGGAATCAATGGTGCTTTAAAATAAATAATAATAATAATAATAATAATAAATAATAATAATAATAATAATAATTGTATTGTGTGCATATCTTTGGGTGAATATGACAAAAATAATTAACCCCTTTCCAACATAGGACATACCCATAAGTCCTAGTGGGAAGTGCGTTTCCTCAAATGGACATATGGGTACGTACTGACAATCGTACGAGCTTACAAGCGAGCCCCACACGATCACGACATGGGACCAGCAGTAAATTACCACTGGCCTCATGCTGCATCACCTGAGTGACCTCCGGCCGCGGGTGATTAACCCATCTCTATCGCAACCTATCATGGTTGCGATAACAGAGTTGCAGGAAGGAAGAGCTCCTCCTGTCTGCGATTGTAGCAGTAAGCAGGGCACTGTGCCGCTACTGGTCCACTCACTCGACAGCTTGGATGCTTTACTAAAGCATCTAGGCTGTCTGGTGACGTCAACATGCCCGCAATACACTGACTATTATTAAGACTATTCAAACCAAATCTTCATTACTAAAAAGAAATCATTAAAGTACAATGCAACAAAAAGACTGGCAAGCCCAAGCCACTGGTCCTCACAAAAATTGAATCCCCAGTAAAAACATAAAAACATGCATGTACAGTATAATGAGATAAAACATGAGTGCATAAATAATACTCTACTGTATAAAAGTAGATAAATAGTAATACAGATGAAAAACCTGTGTAAGAATAAAGCAGAAGTGAGAACGGGTAGGAGGGAGCACCGAGCTCCAACGCTATTTACGTTAGTTGTTATGCTCATAATTTGATGTTAGTGATTTTCTTTTTAATGGCACAAAAGCTTAGATTGAGAACAAAAGCTGATATCTGTCAAACATTTCACGTCATCTTATCTGATTCCACTTACTGCTCACATGTAGTTGTTGACATATGCTAGATCTGACTTTCCCCTCCTCACCAGGCCGTTTACCCTGTTCTTCACCAAACACATTTTTGTTTTCTTTTAGTACATTGGATTTGAAAGCGACAAGATTTTATCACAGTTCTTTATTTTAAGCAATTTTATGGGGTTTTTTTTTTGCATGAAAACATAACTCTTTTTTTTTTTAAATTTCATATTTACATTAGAATTTTCTTTTTAAATATAAGGAGAAAAGGTAAAAACAGAGATGTCTGTTTTTCTATATATTTTTTTTTTGCACTTTTCAATAGCAAGAAGTGCAAGATTTTAAATAGTGTTCTCCTGTTCATTATGTTCATTTTTATATGGATGAAATAATCATTTTCACTAGAGATGAGCGAGCCCTAAAATGTTCGAGTTCGAGTCGAACCTCGAATTGTGAGAAGTTCGATTGGAAGTTTGAGTCGAAATCAAACTTCAAACCCCATTAAAGTCTATGGGAGAAGATGTTCTGGTTAATTTCTATACCTATACAGATGGGGAGAAGCTGTAATTACCATCCAAAACAGTACACCAACACTAGGCGCATTATATGCCGGGCATGACACATTGAAAAGCGCCTAAAAATGATACACTGTGCGCCTCCATAACACACAGCATATCATTGTTAGTGAATGTAATACGCCTATCGAGGCGCATTGCGCATGGAAGCACATAACATATCATTGCAAGTTTATGTAATGTGCCTGTCACATATAAACTTGTAATTATATGTTATGCACCTCCGTGTGCAATGCGCCTCGATAAGTGCCCTATATACACTGCCAATGATAAGCTATGTGCATTATGTTTACTATGCAAGGTATACCTGATGCCGGATTTTTGAGAGGATCATACTTTCAGGTTCACTTTACACTGATTTAATGCGCCTAAAAACTATTAAAATAGCATGTAGAATGTGATGTAGAACGGGAGCATTTACTTGAGCGAACAGTAAAATATTTGGTTCGGCTCAAGTTCTCAAAAAACGTGAAGTTCGACTCGAACTTAACTTTTCTCTAATGGTTCGATCAACACTACTTTTTGCTCATCTGGAGCAGGGATTAAAGATATTTCTTTACTTTGCATTGCTGATTTCTTCTGTAAATGTGGCAAATCTATTAACCCCAGTTAGATAGGAAATGCAACCTCCCTACAGAGCTGATCAGGGTCCGTTATAATCTAGCAGCTCCTTCATTTCATTGAACAAGAAGATCACATGACCACAGGGAACAAGAAGCAGGAAGGCTAATAGAGCTTTATACACAGTGCCCATTGAGTGCCACGGATACAGTGTTTGAAAAGATAAATAAAAGGATGCCCTCTTTGTGTAGGGTCAAAATATAAGATGGTTAAACAAGGATGAGCCATTTCTCTCACCTATTTTTGTTGTACTAAAGAATTGGTACAACTCAATCAAAGGTGTTATTTTGATGTAGCTACCTGTCCTTGTTCCCCGATGCTTGAAATCAGAGATCGCAGGAAGATAAATTAATCATAACAAATTAAAGACCTTTTAGGCGCTAATCATCAGAGATATGTGATTAAAAGTGGATACCTTGTGTCCAGCCAATGATGGATGATACAAAATATATTGCAAGGATCGTCTATTTACTGTGATCCACTGCTGAACAAGAGTATTAAATAGTTTCAAAGCTACGCATTTTGTAGGGCGAATCTGAGTCTGTTTCCTCAGGGATAACTGTCAGGTTCAAATAAAGACTATTTAAAGGGGTGTTCCCACGAAGCAAAGTCCACTGCACAGGTTGGCTTTCAAACAGCTGCGAGCTGACCGTACATGAAAATAATGAGGGTGGCAATTGTGTCCGTCTCTTCTGGGATATACATGAATGTTTTAAAAAGCACCGCCATTATGGGCCATGTTCACAGCTCAATAGCTGGACTAAACTGAACCCAGGAGCAGGCATCTAGCCTTATATGCTCCTGGGAAAACTTGACAGGTGCCTCTGATTGCTGAATAACGACTCAAAGATCCCACTGCTAAGGGAACAATTAAATGATACAGACTGCACATTAGCTTAGTACCTGTTCAGACCAGTATACAAAAAAACACAGTGTAGTGCATGGAGAGACTGCATAAATGCAAAAATACCCATTAAACAACCACTCACACATCCTCAGGACATGAGGGGGGGTGGGGGGTGGCTGCCGGTATTACAATTGCATATAGATAAAGCAATACATAAGGGTGCAAAACGTGTGGTGCACTATGCCGGCTTACAGCCTCTGAATGTTTTGCAACCAAAATGGTTTATATGTTTATTTTCAACCACAGCACATCAGAATCTTCTAACTGAACAATGTTTAAAGTGACCTGAGAACCCATCTCTTCAGGTGCCTCCACAATACAATAACCTTGCTTCCACCATACTACCATATGAACAGCTTCTTCTCCCCTTACTTGTAGGTTCTATGGTCTGAAAGGCAGGTCCTTCTCTGTATCAGTTTTCTATTTAGTATGGATCCATACCTCCATATATTTTTACAGCCTCAGAGTGACTTCATGTATGTTTGGATATTGTGATTCATTGATCTCGGGTCATATATGAGATAGAGTGAGGTTGCGGAACTGGGTGCAGCAATGTGATGGTGGAAAAGAAGTCATGTGAATCTTTGCTCCGAAGTGATGATTACCCATAGTACAGACCACCCTGCCACATTATGCCTGAGTCCTGCACATATAGTTGATTAATGTGTGTGAAGTCCAATTCTCATGGCCACCACAAGGGCAGTATTTTCAGTACTCTTGTCAGGCACCCTGACCATTTTTTTTTTTAAAAAGGGGACTTGTGGATGTGATGCAACAAATAAGCTGGTAATAGGCTCAGGGCCCAGATGATGCGTCTCTATGGGGCTCTGAAACTACTTATGGCAGTCCTGTTTATACTGAAGAGGGAAATATTATTATGTATAGTGTTTTAACTTGCAGTAGAGACAAATTAGAGACATTGGCAGAATGGTTTATAAATTCTAAAGGTAAATGTTGAAGTTTTTTTACAAATGTATTATGTTCTGAAGGTTATTATGTTCTGTTCTGTTTTATTATGTTCTGAAGGTTTTCAGGTAACCTAGCAAATACATGCAGGGCAGCCATCAGGACCCCATAAAGCAGATATATCTGTGCCCCAGCGAATTTCCAGTTCTGATGTTGTCACTATAGCAGAGGTCCCTTTTATAAAAAAATTAATCAAGGCCCCTGGCAGGAGTACTACTCAAGCTGCTCTGATGGCCCCTGATCACATGACTTCCTATTTTTGTGACCACCATTTTAGCACATGCAGCTCAATGTCACACCTCTTTGGTACACAGACTGGTGTCATGTTCCCCTCCCTGCCAACCAGTCAGCAACTTACCTTATGTGTGTTGAAGTGGAAACTCACCTTAATCACATTTATACATCACTTTCATGGTCCTTAATTTCAGTTTTTTTTCCAGCTTCAAAATGAACATTCTTTTCCCATTTGTTTTTTAAGAGTCACGGCAAACGGTAAAGATAAAAATGAAGGGGACATGTATGAACATTGGCACAGACAGGCCAGTTCTAAGTAGCTTTAAGGTAGAATGTGCCAGAATGTATGAACCTGTTCTTCTGCAGGTTATACATACAGGCACAGTGTATAGCCAATACCACAAGTCTGGCTCAGGCACCACCTTTACCCTGGTCTGGCTGTTCCTCTGCAGGTCACACATACAGGGCAGTGTAGAACCAATACCACAAGTTTGGCTCAAGCACCACCTTTACCCTGTATGCTGTTCCTCTGCAGGTCATACATACAGGTGCAGTGTAGGGCCAATACCACGTCTTGCTCAGGCACCACCTTTACCCTGGTCTGGCTGTTCTTCTGCAGGTCATACATACAGGGCAGTGTAAAGCCAATACCACAAGTCTGGCTAAGGCACCACCTTTACCCTGGTCTGGCTGTTCCTCTGCAGGTCATACATACAGGTGTAGTGTAGAGCCAATACCACAAGTCTGGCTCAGGCACCACCTTTACCCTGGTCTGTTCTTCTGCAGGTCATACATACAGGTGCAGTGTAGAGCCAATACCACAAGTCTGGCTCAGGCACCACCTTTACCCTGGTCTGGCTGTTCTTCTGCAGGTCAGACATACAGGGCAGAGCCAATACCACAAGTCTGGCTCAGGCACCACCTTTACCCTAGCCTGGCTGTTCTTCTGCATGTTACATACAGGGCAGTGTAGACCCAATACCACAAGTCTGGCTCAGGCACCACCTTTACCCTGGTCTGGCTGTTCTTCTGCAGGTCATACATACAGGGCAGTGTAGAGCCAATACCACAAGTCTGGCTCAGGCACCACCTTTACCCTGGTCTGACTGTTCTCTATGTTTTGCGCCTAGGTTTGGCATCCAAGAATCATAAATGTGTCTACTTCTATGAACTTGGTGAGACACCCCCAGAACGCCTGAAATCTTTGGCAAATTAAAAGTGTCGCTCCTGCTCTTACTGGACCAGAGTTTGGAATGCAACTTTTCATACATCTATAAAACAGATATACTACAGTTTGTTGACAGCAGATAACAGGTACATGTCGCCCTAAGTGTCTGGTTCTTTTACCATTTCTTTTCATTTGAAAAAAGCACCACCACTTTGCATTTTGAAATACGGCTCCCTATTTTTTTCATTTATAATTTCTGCATTGGTCATTTTTATATAGGTGATGTATACTTTTAGAACATTTAGACTGTCAGATATCAAGATGAAATTTATTGTTGTAACAGTAATTTTTGGATACTTTATTTTTTTTGGGGGGGTGGGTTTTTTTGTCAGAAAAAGATTTCTAAAATGCCAAAAATGCATTGATTCCTCATTGGAAAAAAACTTTGTGTGAACTTAACCTTACAGTTTACGAAAGGTCTGTAAGTAGTTAATAGGATTTTTGCTTATTAATCGAGGCTTGCAAACCCAAGAGAACAAGCAAGTAGTAAAAATCCCGCTCTAGTAAAGGACACAAACAGCTGAATGTGATTTGCTTCACTTTATTCCACTATTCATATACAGCAAGTAGGGAACAGAACAGAAATTAGAAAAACAAAAAATCCCAAGACATCAGGCTCCTATGATTTGAAAAATCATCAAGTTACTTCTTAGCGCTATTATAAAGTCCTATATAGCAGAAGCTCCCAATATAGTCATAACCTTTAACCTAGAATTTTTATATCTTAAAGTAATACAGATTCTTGCAGGTGCTTATATTGAATATGTCTCCCTGAATAGAGAATAAGCCACATCTATACTGAAGACTGAACAATTATATCTTTAATATGTTGCACTAGACACAAATGAAAGGGGTTCTCTGCTTTGGATAATTTCTACTTATCAAATAAATCCATTGACAAACAGATGATAATAAAGGACGACATGTATAAAGGAAGGCACATCAAAGTGAATTGTCGAGTCTCATTGTCAGTGTATAATGCGCCTGATGTATGAAAATGTTTTTTGTGCGTTCATAAATGGTGTAAACTACGGCACGCCTCGTCTATGTGTTTGGCGCATTACGGAACTTAGGCGCATAAGTAATGCCCAGACATGTATAAAGGCTATAGATAGGCTGGAAATAAGAGAAAAGTCATTAGAATAGAATGACAGGGAATAGAAACTATGGTACTGATCCTGCTTGGAGGACCACAAGTCCCAGCAATACCTGTGCTGTGCCGGCTCTTGCCGTATGTAGAATAAAGGGTGAGAGCAGCGAAAATACATTTCAAATTTAATGTAGTCAAAATTAAAATGTTAAAAATCTGAACATCATCATAAATATTTTTATATTAATTTTATATGAACACATTTTTCATTAAATTTAAATAATTAAATTTTATACAGTTTGATAATTCTAATACATTAATTTTTATTAATGTACTGGGGAAAGTTGAGAAATATTGGACATTTTTGCCCCTTACAGCAAATATAGCTTCACTTCTACTCCTCAGGCTCAGGCAGAGCACATTGAGATAGGTCTACCTGTTAGAGCAGTAATGCGCCTAGTTTTGCCAAACCACATTCATATATGTGTCTAATCTTATGAGTGCGGTGTGAAACCCTCTGAATGTCCCCTCATGTTAGGTGTATTAGAAAGTGTTGAGTCTTACGAACAATGCGCATAACACATACGTTAGGTGCATTAGACATCATAGCCGGCTCAGTTAGGTGCATGGTACACCAGAAAAAGGGTGAAAAACCCTTTCATACATGTTGCCCAAAGTGTCCTTTTGCTGGGACCCACAGGAATCAGCTGTAATCTATGGAGATACCGGCCAGTGGTCACTATGTAAGCAGCTCTCAATATATTTATAATCTATAATGCTAAAATATTAAAAAAATAAAGATCCTTAAAGGAGCTTATATTAAATATTAGTAGATTCTCTAGCAGATAGAATAAAATGAACTTTTTATACTAAAGACAGAGCAATTGTATTTAAAATTTAAACATTAGACACAAATTAAAGGGAATATCTGCTTTGGGCAAATGAACCTTGAAAAGAAGTACAATGGGAATAATGCTCCAAAATTAGGTGCATTATATTGTGCCTAAGATTGGTGCCGTGCTGGAGACGGGGCACACTACAACCATTCGATTCTACACATTTATGACTTTTGAATGGCAAATCCAGGCGCATTACTGCTGGAACAGGTAAATAAGTTAAAAGTGGTTTACCTGAGCCAGAAGTGTCTCTTTGTAGACTTTTTTCATCTCTCAAGATATAAGGTTAAGAGAGGATGATCAGGGCAGGAAGGAGCAGACAAGGAGGCACATGTATGAAAAGTGTTGTCACCTCAATAGTCTTACTTCTCAGTAAGTTAGTGTAGCATTTGTCAGTATGTATCAAATTGTCTCATGGCACCTTGTAAATGTGTGCAATTGTGAGACACATTTATGGTGCATACAGTGTGAATGTGGCAAAAATTGTCTCTGCCTTAACATTAAAAGCTAATACCAGTTGATTTGCAGAAGATTTCTGTAAATACAGTAAACTGTTTTTTTTTTTACCTATTCTCAAAATTAGTGTTGAGCGATTACGTTGGCTATCGACATCGGGCGATAGTCGGCCGCTATCGATAAGGTTTTTCGATAGTGAGCAGTCGATTATGAGCGATTACCATTAAAGTCTATGGGAGAGCAACAACACCTTCATTCTTACACCCAAAACAGGGCTGGAGAAGCTGAAATTAACATCCACAACAGTCAAATGGATACGTGCTACATCTTAGGCAACACACTTAGGTTATAAAAGCCACAGAAAAAAAAACACACACCATTCACTATCCCTGTCTTGTACCACAGCATGACCCTTAAACCTGCAGCCCCAAACCATGCAATGACACCTCCTCACAGTTTAAATAAAGTGCCGAAAAAGGAGTCTTCCAACCACCAATTTAGTTTCACTGGACATTGACTATACCTGTCCTGGGCCACAGCATGAGCCCCAAACCTGCATGACCCCCACATTTAAAAAGTGCCGTAAAAAGGAGTCTTTCAACCACCATTTTAGTTTCACTGGACATTGACTATACCTGTCCTGGGCCACAGCATGAGCCCCAAACCTGCATAACCCCCAGATTTAAAAAGTGCCGGAAAAAGGAGTCTTTCAACCCTTATTGACACTACCCCATCCTCTTCCTCCTCTTCCACTGATGAAGCGCTCGCAAGCAAATTCTGCGAAAAGAGTTTTAAAAAGTGCCGAAAAAGGAGCCTTTCAACCACCTTTTTAGTTCACGGGATTTTGACTATACCTTCCGGGCCACAGCATGACCCCCAACCTGCATAACCCCCAATTTTTAAAAAGTGCCGTAAAAAATCCTTTTTCCCCCTTTTTTTTAGTTTCACTGGACATTGACTAACCTGTCCGGCCACAGCATGACCCCAAAACCTGCATAACCCCAGATTTAAAAAGTGCCGGGAAAAAGGAGTCTTTCACCCTTTTGGGACACTACCCCATCCTCTTCCTCCTCGTCCACTAGGCCTCGCAAGAAAATTTCTGCGGAAAAGACCAGGATGGATCCGCAATGTCGTCATCATCATCATCACCAACACAGGTGACTTGGTCGTCCTGACTTTCTGCATCCAGAAGCTGCGGGCTACAAGCAAGGGGCACTGCAAGGCGTTGCTGACCACCCGGGATTTTTGCCGATTGACCGGCTTCCTTCACCTCCTCTGTTGGCATTAGTAACTGGGCGTCAGAGCAGACTAAATCATCCTTTTTGGCCTCTTGATCTTTTAACATGCCTTCTGACCCCAACCGCATTTTGTCATCAAAGAGGTCTTCAGACAATGGATTAAATCCACAGTGGTGAGTAAAAACAGAGTTGACATTTGGGCTGTTTCCCATGTTGGACGGATTCTGATGATGCTGATGACGAGTTTTGTGGCCGTGACTGTGAGGACGAGGAGGTAAGACTGCTAGATGCAGGTTGCAATTAACCACTGAAGGACAATTGGCGAGATTGTTCGTTACTTAGATTCACAGGCCCTGACCCAGCGATGACAGGCCTGACGGTCCTGCAACTAAACGATCCGCTGCATGCGTGTTGTCGCCACACTGGAAGGAGCACCTTCTCTTACCTCTACCTCCAGTGCTACCCCCCTCTTTTGCTCGCTTACCACCTCATTTCGCTCCATGTTCAAAATATAAAAATTTGAGAAGGTAGGGAATAGTTTTGGAAAGTCTCTTATTAAAAGACGGCAAATCACAGCTATTTTCAAATCCCTCTAATCAAAACAAAATTGCTGGATTTAAATTTAACTGCAAGGTGTCTACAACAAATCTGGACTGGGAAAAAGTCCAAAAACACGTATCTGTTATGTTTTGGTATAATAAATGGTATTTTTGCACCTTATCAATTCACCTGTGGTGAATATAGAATTGCTGTTTTAAGATTTACTTAGAGCTGCGTTCAATGAACAATGCTGGGTGTGCAAAAGTCAAAAACACGTAACTGTTATGTTTTGATATAATAAACGGTTAATTTTTTGCACCTTTCAATTCACCTTGGTGAATTTTAGAATTGCTTTTTAAGATTTACCCTAGATGCTGCGTCAATGAACAATGCTGGGTGCGCAAAAGTCAAAAAACACGTAACTGTTATGTTTTGGTATAATAAACGTTATTTTTTGCACCTTTTAATTCACCTGTGGTAATATAGAATTGGGTGTTTTAAGATTTACGTAGATGCTGCGCAATGAAACTATGCTGGGTGCGCAAAAGTCAAAAAACACGTAACTGTTTTTGTTTGGTATAATAAACTAATTTTTTGCACCTTTCAATTCACCTGTGGTGAATATAGAATTGCTGTTTTAAGATTTACGTAGATGCTGCGTCCCAAAGAACAAATTCTGGGTGTGCAAAAGTCAAAAAACACGTAATGTTATGTTTTGATATAATAAACGGTTTTTTTTGCACCTTTCAATTCACCTGTGGTGAATATAAATTGCTGTTTTAAGATTTACGTTAGATGCTCGTCAATGAACAATGCTGGGTGCGTAAAGTCAAAAAACACGTAACTGTTATGTTTTGGTATAATAAACGGTATTTTTTGCACCTTTCAATTCAACCTGTGGTGAATATAGAATTGCTGTTTTAAGATTACTAGATGCTTCGTCAATGAACAATGCTGGGTGCGCAAAAAAAAAAAAATTAACTGTTATGTTTTGGTATAATAAACGATATTTTTTGCACCTTTCAATTCACCAGTGAATATAGAATTGCTGTTTAAGATTTTCGTAGATGCTGCGTCAATGAACAATGCTGGGTGTGCAATAGTCAAAAAACACGTAACTTTAAGTTTTGGTATAATAAACGATATTTTTTTGCCACCTTTCAATTCACCTGTTTTGAATATAGAATTGCTGTTTTAAGATTACGTAGATGCTGCGTCAATGGAAACAATGCTGGTTGCGCAAAAGTCAAAAAACACGTAACTGTGATGTTTTCGTACGATACACGTATTTTTGGCAACCAAACAACCTGTGCTGACTACAAATTGCTGGAATGTAATTAAACTGCAAGGTGGATAATCAACAGTCCCCAGGGGTAATGGATAAATTGAAAATGAACACCTATTGAAATGTATACTGATAATAAAAGTGGGGGTTTTGCAGCTAACAAAGAGCCTGCAGTTACTAGAAATGATGTGTATCCAATATAAGTTCAGGCTGCCCAATATCCAGGAATAAATTTCAAAAAGCAAACTGTTTAATAATAGAGATATTCCACTACAATGTCTACACTAAGTCTTGGTGAACTTTATCCAGTGTTCTTTCTAGATAGAGCTTTCTGTGTTCGCCCGCGTGGCCCCCCCCCCCCCCCCCCCTCCCACCGCCGTGAATTTACAGCGTAGAAAGCTGCTTTAAAATTCTCTAGCAACTACATAAAATCTTCAAATCTCTAAAATAAATAAATTGGAAGGATCAAAGCTAATAGTAAGGTTTCTCTGTGCAGAAATAACTAATTTCGCTGAGCTGTTTGGCCACAGGCAGAGCGCAGGTCCCCATCCCTATGAGACGCTGAGCGACACTGAGGCAGAAACAGGAAACGCTGTTCTAAGTAACACGAGGGCATGTGATTTTTCCAGCCAATCGCAACCTTTACCACCCCAGTCATGACGTCGCACACACATCCACCCTGCTCTATTCTGTAATCTCATTTGCTGGCCGCCAAAATTAAAAGGAACCCGCCGAAAAAGGCGCGATCTTAAAAAATATGCACAGATTTTAACCTTAATTATCGCATGATCTGGAAATTTCGATCACCATAAAAACCTTGCCGATTTCAACTTTGTCGATAAAAATCGCTCAACACTAATTATGAGCGATGACCATTAAAGTCTATGGGAGAGCAACAACACCTTCATTCTTACACCCAAACAGGGCTGGAGAAGCTGGAATTAACATCCACAACAGTCAAATGGATACTTGCTACATCTTAGGCAACACACGTAGGTTATAAAAGTCACAGAAAAAAAGTCACAGACCATTCACTATCCCTGTCTTTTACCACAGCCTGACCCTTAAACCTGCATCAAACCCCCAAATTAAAAGTGCCAGAAGGCAGTATGATTTAAACCATCAAGTTACTTGAACTGGACATTGAATATCCCTGTCCTGGAACGCAGCATGAGCCCCAAACCTGCATGACCCCCACATTTAAAAAGTGCCGCAAAAAGGAGTCTTTCAACCACCATTTTAGTTTCACTGGACATAGACTATACCTGTCCTGGACCGCAGTATGACCATTAAACCTGTCTGACCCCCAGATTAAAAAGTGCCGGGAAAGGGAGTCTGTTTATGTCTGTATCTGTTATGTTTTCGTATAATACACGGTATTTTTTGCACCTTTCAATTCACCTGTGGTGAATATAGAATTGCTGTTGTAAGATTTACGTGGATGCTGCGTCAATGAACAATGCTGGGTGTGCAAAAGTCAAAAAACACGTAACTGTTATGTTTTCGTATGATACACGGTATTTTTTGCACCTTTCAATTCACCTGTGGTGAATATAGATGTCTGTTGTAAGATTTACGTAGATGCTGCGTCAATAACAATGCTGGGTGCGCAAAAGTCAAAAAAACACGTAACTGTTATGTTTCGTATGATACACGGTATTTTTGGCAACAAACAACCTGTGCTGACTACAAAGATTGCTGGATTGTAATTTAACTGCAAGGTGGATATATCAACAGTCACAGGTGTAATGGATAAAATTAAAATGAACACATATCTGAAATGTATACTGATAATAAAAGTGGAGTTTTGGAAAGAGACCTGCAGTTACTAGAAATTATGTGTATCCAATATAAGTTCAGGCTGCCCAATATCCAGGAAATATTTCAATAGCAAACTGTTAATAATAAAGATATCCACTACAATGTCTACACTAAGTCTTGGTGAACTTTATCCAGTGTTCTTTATAGATAGAGCTTGTCTGTGTTCGCCCCGGGGGCCCCCCCTTGCTCTCCCCGCCGTGAATTTACAGCGGGTAGAATGCTGCTTTAAAATTCTCTAGCTAACTATATAAAATCTTCAAATCTCTAATATAACTAAATTGGAAGGATCACAGCTAATAGTAGAGGTTTCTCTGTGCAGAAATAGACTAATTTCGCTGAGCTGTTTGGCCACAGGCAGAGCGCAGGTCCTATCCCTATGAGACGCTGAGAGACACTGAGGCTGAAACAGGAAACGCCGTTCTATGCAAAACGAGGTCATGTGATTTCTCCAGCCAATCGCAACCATACACATCCTAGTCATGACGTCGCACACACATCTCACCCTGCTCTATTCTGTAATCTGATTTGCTGGCCGCCAAAATTACAGGAAGCGCCGAAAAAGGCGCAATCTTAATAGATGATGCTCAGATTTTAACCTTAATTATCGCATGATCTGGAAATTTCGATCACCATAAAAACCTTGCCGATTTCAACTTTGTTGATAAAAATCGCTCAACACTACCGACCAGTCTCTATCCTGCCCTTCATCTCCAAACTCCTGGAGCGCTTGGTCTACTCTCGCCTAATCCGCTATCTCTGCTAACTCTCTTCTCGATCCTCTGCAATCCGGTTTCCGCACCCTACACTCCACGGAAACGGCTCTAACTAAAGTCTCCAATGATCTCCTCACTGCTAAATCTCAGGGAACTACTCGCTGCTTCTTCTGGATCTTTTCTCTGCAGCGTTTGACAACTGTTGATCACCAAATTCCCTCAGCATGCACAGCACCAATAGGGCCTCCAGACACTGCTCCTTCTTGGTTCCATCTTACCTTTCTAACCGCTCCTTCAGTGTCTCATTTTTCGGTTCTACCTCCTCTCCTCTTCCTCTTGCTTTCGGGGTTCCTCAGGGATCCGTTCTTGGTCCTCTCCTCTTCTCAATCTATACAGCCCCCATTGGACAAACCATCAGTAGATTTGGCTTCCAGTACCATCTATACGCTGATGACACCCAATTATACACCTCCTCCCGAGACATCACTCCTGCTCTGCTACAAAACACCAGGGACTGCCTGTCTGCTGTCTCTGACATCATGTCCTCCCTGTATCTTAAACTAACCCTCACTCAAACTGAACTTCTAGTCATCCCAACATCTACTAACAGATCTTACCCTGCCCTTTCTGTCTCAGTGTGTGGCACCACCATAACTCCTAGGCAGCAGGCCCGCTGTCTTGGGGTTATACTAGATTTCGATCTGTCTTTCATCCCCCGCTCCTGTCACCTGCACCTCAAGAACAACTCCAGAATCCGTCCTTTTCTCACTGTGGAAACAACTCAAACTCTCACTGTTGCTCTTATTCATTCTCGTCTCGACTACTGTAATTCCTTGCTTATCGGTCTCCCTCTGTGCAAACTCTCCCCTCTCCAATCAGTCCTGAATGCAGCAGCCAGGCTTGTCTTTCTTTCCAGCCGCTCTACTGATGCCTCTACCCCGTGTCAGTCACTGCACTGGTTGCCTATCCAGTACAGGATACAACATAACTCATCACTCTCATTTATAAAGCTCTCCACAATGCTGCTCCTCCCTACATCTCCTCCCTCATCTCTGTCTACCACCCTACCCGCTCTTTCCGCTCTGCTGATGATATCAGGTTATACTCATCAATCATCCGAACCTCCCATGCCCGTCTCCAAGACTTCACACGTGCGGCGCAAGTTCTCTGGAACATGCTACCGCGGGCGATCAGGCACACTCAGAACTCTCATAGCTTTAAAAGGGCCCTGAGAATACATCTTCTCACTCTGGCCTACCAGAATCCCTAATGCTAACACCCCTCCCACCCCCCGTCCCCCCACACTCCCTAGCGCACTCATCTCATTTTCGGCACTTAACTGTATATAGATCTACTGTCTGGGTGGCAGGTTCATCCGAATTCTACGTATAACAACCCCATATTTATATCACATGGCTGGACCATTGTAATCTAGCACTTCTTACCCTTCGTCTCTCCCTAATAGATTGTAAGCTCTTGCGAGTAGGGCCCTCTCATCTTGTGTCTCATCTGTAAGCAGCTTTTCCTTGTGCAATGTATTTCTTTTGTCTGTACCTACACCCTCCAAATTCTAAAGTGCTGCGGAATATGTTGGCGCTACATAAATAAAGATTATTATTATTATTATAAATTTTTATTATTATTATTATTATTATTATTATTATTATAAAGAACACCAAGGCAGATGCCCTGTTCTGAGCTCTGATGCCACAGATTTTGTACTGGATCCGCAACACATCATTCCTCTGGAACACCTCATTTCTGCAGCCCATGTGAAGTTGTGGGTAATTCCATGAGAAAAAAAAACACACACAAAAAAAGGGACATTACTTACTTAATAAACACCACCATTGTGGGCCTTGTTCACAGCCCAATAGCTGGACTAAACTGAGCCCAGGAGCAGGCATCTAGCCTTATATGCTCCTTGGAAAACTTGATAGGTGCATCTGATTGCTGAATAACAACTCAAAGATCCCACTGCTAAGGGAACAGTTAAATGATACAGACTACACATCAGCGTGGTATCTGTTCAGACCAGCATGCAAAAAAACATCTAGTTTTGCCAGGAGCATATAAAGCTAGATGCATGCTCATGTACTCAATTTTGTTCAGCTATTTAGATGTGAACAAGGCCCACAATGGTGGTGTAATTCCACGAGGAAAGATGTTTGTTCGTCCAGCTCCCAGGAAATGGATCCTGTCCAAGGGCCACAGTTCCTGAATTGCTGCCCACGCTGGAGTCCGCAGATCCCTGGACTTGATTTCTCGTCACTTCTAGAGGTCAACTCTAGGGTGAGATGTCAAGGATTTTGTGCCAGTTTTCTCAGACTTTGCTCTTAATAAGAGCTCTCATCAGAAGCCCATTGGTCTCCTATTGCCTCTACTGGTGCCAAAAGCTCCTTGGACCCATATTGCTATGGACTTTGTAACCGATATTCCTCTCTAGACAGGCCGTTCTTCCATCTGGGTGGATGTGGACCAGTTTTGAAAAATGGCATGCTGTCAGGTTTCCCGTCTGCGGTTTAACTGTCTTCTCTCTTCTAGCAACACATCTTTTGCCTGCATGGGTTCGTGACCCATATTATCTCTGGCAGAAGAGTACAGTGCACCTTCAGATTTTGGCATGCCCTATGTTTTCAGTTCAAGATCAAACTTAACCTGTCTTCTACTTATCGTCCTTAGTCCAATGGTCAAGTTGAAAGGGTTAATTAAATACCAGGGAATTATCTCTGTCACTTTGTGTCCACACAGCAAAATAACCGGCTGTTCCTCCTGCTGTGGGCTGAGTTACCCTACAACAATCACTCAAGCGTGTCTTCAAGGGATTTACCCTTCCGCATTGTGTTTGGCCAGCACCCCTGTCTTCCTCTACCTCTTAAAGCCACCTTTGATATCCCAGCTGTCAATAAGCATGTGTGTGACTTCCTTCAAGTTTGGCTACATACCCACCAGAGTTTGCATCAAGCCTCTGCCCGGACTAAGAAGCAGGCTGACAAGAGACGCAGACCTCTTCCCAGGTTCCAGGCTGGGGACATGGTTTGGCTTTCTGCCAGATATTTACCCAGTCTAAAACTACCGTCTCACTACCTCAGTCCTTTTTCTATCCTCCATCAAATCCAACCAGTTTCATAAAAACTCTGCCTACCACCATATCTCAATAATAATATAAATCCACAGCACACGCAAAGAAGATATGCTTCAAAAAGTGTATTTACAACTTAGAGTGTTTTAAATGTAAATGATACAATGTATTATATATATATATATATATATACATATATATACATGTATATAATTTTTATACACACATATATATATATATATAACACTATATATATATATATATATATATATATATATATATATATATTATATATATATAATATATATATAATATATATATATATATATAATATATATATAATATATATTATATTTATAATGTATTGCATCCCATGCCATTGGAAAACTTTATTTAAGTAGTGATACGTGATCTTTCTTTGATCGACGTTTCGGTCAGCTGGGCAACCTTATTCATGTAGATCACTATGGTTATCAGAAGCTATAATGGGGTACTGAATATAAAGAGTGGCAACAACAACACATATAAGCCTATGGATATGGGAAAAATAATGTGGGCAGCCAGGAGGTTATTTGGGTAATCGGAATGCTGCTGAGGGCAGAGGGAGAGCAGAGAGGCTGCCGATGGTTTACACTGCATCATTTACATGTAAAACACTGTGGGTGACATGTATAAATGGGGCTGCACCAGATATCTGGCATCTTTTCAGCCAGTTACCCAGCGCAGCCCCGTTCACACAAGTTTAAATGTCCAGCATGCCATTATCAGGCGCATTACATAGCGCTTACGGCACTTTGTAATGCGCCCGATCTCGGGGGGCATGCGGGAGGCAGGGCGTACTAGATCCGTACAAAGCTATAGATTTATAGCCTCGTTATGGCATTTCTAGGCGCATTACTGCTGAAACAGGTAAACCACTTTCAAAGTGGTTTACCTGAGACAGAAATGCCGTACCAAGCGCTAGAATGCACCTGATTTATGACCCACTGTAGAACAGGTCATAAATCAGGAGCATTGTAGACTAATATTATATGCATGAAATTTGGCGCCAAATTTCATACATGTCGCCCTATAAATTGTAAGTACACTTTTTAAAGCATACCTACTTTGTGTGTGCTATTGATTTGTATTATTATTGTATGATGGGTTGCAATACCCATTCCACACAACACTCTCTTTCTTACCGCGTGCTTTACATTTATAATTATTATTATTATCTATTTTAAAGCGCCATTGATTCCAGGGCGCTGTACATTCGAGGGGGTTATTTATAATACCACCATATCTCTGCATCCCTAATTCTTTCCATGTGACAGTTCGGGAGCCCGTGGTCCTCAACCGCCACTCCCACAGGGTATTTATTTAAATAGGATCTTCAGCACACTCTTTAAGATTCTTTTTATGATGTTCCAATCCATACCACCAAATATAGTCCAAATATCCGCACACAAAGCAAACTGATTTTCATGCAAAAAAGTGTTTTCTTTATTAATAAACTTTAGACACATATGCGACTTCCATCAAACCAAAATACTTTTTCGGTCCAGTAGACCTTTTTTAATAAAGCCGCTAGAATCAGGATACTGGTCAGGGTCTCTGTCTCAACTCTTCTCTTG
This sequence comes from Phyllomedusa bahiana, assembly GCA_025379985.1. Classification (NCBI taxonomy): domain Eukaryota; kingdom Metazoa; phylum Chordata; class Amphibia; order Anura; family Hylidae; genus Phyllomedusa; species Phyllomedusa bahiana. The sequence continues at coordinate 67,921 of JAODAL010007199.1, read as the reverse complement.
TCAGCTCCACACAAAACCACCTTCAAGGTTTTTCCTGTGCATCTCCCATATTCTGGAATTTAAAACCAAAACACATCTGAATCTTCTAACTGTACAATCTTTAAATAGACTGAGAACCCATCTCTTCAGGAGAATCCACAGTACAATAACCCTGCTGCCACCCCAACACCATATAAACAGCTTCTTCTCCTCGCTCTTGTAGACGGTATGGCCTGGAAAGCAGGTCCTTCTCTGTATCAGTTTTATATTTAGTATGGGTCCATACTTCCGTATTTTTTTACAGTCTCAGAGTGGCTTCTTGTATGTTTGGATAATGTGATTCATTGATCGCAGGTCATATATGAGATAGAGTGAAGTTGCGGAACTGGGGGCAGCAGTGTGATGGTGGAAAAGAAGGTTTGTGAACCATTGCTCCCAGCGTTGATTACCCATAGTACAGACCACCTTGAAAGCATGTGCCCGGTTCCTGCACATATGGTTGGTTAATGTGTATGAAGCCCAATTCTCATGGCCACCACAAGGGAAGTATTTTCAGTTCTCTTTTCAGGAGCACTGACCATTTTTTATTTTTTTTTTAAAAGGGGACTTGTTGATATAATGCAACAAATGAACTGGTAATAGGTAGTGTTGAGCGATGATTATCGACAAAGTTGAAATCGGCACGGTATTTACGTTGATCGGATTTTTTAGATCACGCGATAATTTAGGTTAAAATCTGTGCATAATTTATTAATATCACGCCATTTTTGGCGCTTCCTGTCATTTTGGCGGCCAGAAAATCAGCTTACAGAATAGAGTAGGGTGAGATGTGTGTGCGACGTCATGACTGGGATGTGTATGGTTGCGATTGGCTGGAAAAATCACATGACCTCGTTTTACATAGAACAGCCCGTCCTGTTCAGCCTCAGTGTCTCTCTGCGTCTCATAGCAGTAGGTCATGCGCTCTGCCTGTGTCCATACAGCTCAGCGAAAATTATTCTATTTCTTTACTGAGAAAGCTTTGTTGATTATAGCACCTTGCAGTTAATTTAGAATCCAGCAATTTGTAGTAAGCACAGGTTGATAGGTGCCAAAAATATCTTTCATTATCCGATACATTTCAGATATGTGTTTTTTCACTTTGGACACAGTACTGCTTTGTTGATTAGGCTACTTTGCAGTTTAATGTGAATTAGCAATTTTTGTAGTAACCACAGTGGGTGAATGATAACGGTGCCCAAAAATACCTTTTATTATCCGAATACATTTCAGTTACGTGTTTTTTCCCTTGGCGCTCTACAGCTTTGTCATTGAGGCCACCTGCACTTATTGTGAATTTACAGCAATTTTGTAGTCACCAAAGGTTGTATTGAAAGTGAAAAATACTTTTATATCGAAACATTTCAGATACGTGTTTTTTCACTTTGGCGCACTTCAGCTTTGTTCATTGAGGAAACCTTGCACTTAAAAGTGAATACAACAATTTTGTAGTCACTCACAGAGTGTATTGAAAGGTGGCAAAAAATACCTTTTATTATCCGATACATTTCAGATACGTGTTTTTTCACTTGGCGCATACAGTTTGTTCATTGAGGCCACCTTGCACTTAATGTGAATACAAGAAATTTTGTAGTCACCACAGGTGAATTGTAAGGTGCCAAAATTCCTTTTATTATCCGAATACATTTCTGATTACGTGTTTTATTTTTTTTCACTTTGGTCAGATATCAAGCTTTGTTGATAGATCTTCTTTGCAGTTTAATTGAACTCCAGCTACTTTGTAGTCCACCACGGGTTGTAGGGCCAAACAAAAAATACCTTTTATTATCAGTATATCATTTAGATAGTTTATTTCACTTTGGCGCAGGCCAGCTGTGTTGATAGAGACACCTTGCAGTTATATTGAATCCAGCAACTTTGTGAGTCACCACAGGTGTAATGAAAGTGCCAAAAATACCTTTTAATATCCGTATACATTTCAGACAGGTGTTTTTTCATTTTGGTCAGTCAAGCTTTGTTGATAGATTTTTTTACTTTGCAGTTAAATTTGATACAGCAATTTAGTAGTTCACCACAGGTGAACAGGTGAATTGAGAGGTGCCTAAAAAATACCTTATATTATCCAGTAATACATTTCAGACAGTGTTTTTTTCCATTTTAGTCAGTCAAGATTTGTTCATTAGAGCTTACGTTGTAGTTAAATTTGAATACAGCAATTTAGTACTCACCACAGGTGATTGATAGGTGCCAAAAATACTCTTTTATTATCCCGTTATACATTTCAGTACAGGTGTTTTTTCACTTGTGGACAGTCAGGCTTTGTTCATAGATGCTACTTTGTAGTTAAATTTGAATATAGCAATTTTAGTAGTCACCACAGGTGAATTGATAGGTGCAAAAATAAATACCTTATATTTCATCCCGGTTCGGTTTTATACATTTCATACAGGTGTTTTTTTCACCTTTTGGTCGGTTGCTTTGTTATAGAGATATCTTTGTAGTTAATTTGAATACAGCAATTTTGATTTGATTTGAGGGATTTGAGAATAGCGTGATTTGCCGTCTTGTATATGTGACTTTCCAAGAAACTCTTCCATACCTTTCAATTTTTTATTTCTGAATATGGAGCGGAAATTCAGGTGTTAAGCGAGCAAAGAGGGGGGTAGGACATGGAGGTGAGAGGTCAGAGAGCAAGGTGCTCATTCCAATGCTGGCGACAACACCATGCCAGCGGATCGTCAGTTGCAGGTCCGTCAGGCCTGTCATCGCTGTTCAGGGCCCTGTGAATATCAGTAACGAACAGCGTCGCCAATCTGTTCTTCAGTGGTTTATGCAACCTGCATCCGCAGTCTTACCTCCTCGTCCTCCCAGTCACGGCCACAATGTCGTCATCCAGCATCATCAGCATCCGTCCAACATGATGCAGCACAAATGTCAAATCGTGTACCCACCAATGTGGATGATCCATTTTCTGAAGACCTCTTTGTGACAAATTGCGGCATGGGGTAGAAGGCAAAAGATCAAGAGCCAAGACGATGATTTTCTCTGCTCTGACGGCCCAGGTTTTGATGCCATCAGAGGAGGAGAAGGAAGACGGTCAAATCGGCAAATATCTACGGGCCGGTCGGCAATGCCTTTGCAGAACCTCTTGCTTGTAGCCCGCGCTCCGGGTGCAAAATGTCAAGGACGACAAAGTCAAATGTGTTGATAATCGATGATGACGGCAATTGGGATCCAACATGGTCTTTCGCAGAATGTGCTTGCGAGCGCTTTCATCACTGGTCGAGGAGGAAGACGATGGGGTAGTGTCAGTACGGGTCCCGCCTCAAAAAGGAGGATGAGGGCGGTCGCCAGAAGTCCGCTGATATGATTCCGCCTGCACACGGTCAGAGCAAAAACCTGCTCCTCCTTATCGCCGTCAAAAAGGTCCAGGACCTTCAAGCCTGGGCCTTCTTTGACCAAGCCACTCTGATTACCAGCGATTTCACTTGCCGCCTTTTGCCGTAAACGCTGAAGTAGAGGCTAGAAATCCTTAAGTGGTTAACCACACCACCACATAATTCTAGTCAAATGCAGCGAATGCTTGAGTTGAAATGGTTGGAACACTTGGCCAAAAAGGCCAGACCGGACGCCGGGCCTCCATCCATTGTCACACCCATCTGTCTCCGCCTCCTCCGCACACTCACCATGAGTTCATCATGCTGCCCAGTCTATCAGAGTCATGATCAGGGATCAGCCTCCGCACTTCAGCCTCCTCCGTCGCCCGAGTACCCCATGCACTACCAGAGAACCATCCTAACCTTCTCCTTCGCACTGTTTGGAGGACCTGCACGCCGTACAGGAGCCAGTCGCTGCCAGCCTGTCTGTCTTCCAGGTTTGGGTGCAGAGTAACACTTTATACCCAATCCTTCCCAAGCCATAAGCCGGAGTGGTCAGGCAATTGCCAGGCTTTTGGCCTTGGATATTGTTGCCTTTTGTCTGGTGGACCACTGATGGGTCCGCCAGTCATGGCCCTGGCCTGCCCCCCATTACCAGATGCCGGAGCTGGCATTTTCTTGCCTAGAAAAGCCGTCATGCCATTGCAGCCACGTGTCATCTAAAATTTCAACGCGCTGTTGTCTGCATATGTGTCCGGGAAATGTCCATCTCACCACCGTCACATGGACTAGTATGCACGGACAAGGCGCTATATCTCTGTGACAGCTCCACTGGGTGAGCTGGGTGGATGTCTCTGTGTGAAGGTGGTCTCAGGCGCGGCGCACGCCTCTTCAAAACCGCAGGGATGGTGCAGGGTTCTTTCCCCCAAGGTTCCTCTGGTGGACTTCAAGGTGGCCCAGAGAAACAGCCGTATTGAAATTAATCTGTCTTTGGAGACTGTCCTAACAACAGGTCAGGAGCTGTGGAGCGGTATAGAGCACGAGACACGAGCGCTGGATGGGTTAAAAGTAACCTTGTGCCAGGCAAGGTGGTGTGCGATAACGAGCGAAATATAATCTGCTGACGCTCTTAAGATCGGTAGGCTGGAGCACTTCCCTTGACCTGGCACATGTCATGAACTTGTCGTCCAGAAATTTCTTAAAGAGCTAACCCGGGTCTGGATGCCATGATGAGAGGCTCGATGGTCTGAGTTCGCACTGCCCGCCGTTTGCACCCATGCTTCGTCCGCATGGCTGCGTCTGAAGCGTTCAGCTCGGCCATTCACGTCAACTGTTCATTGTTTGAAGTGGAAACACGCTTGGAATTCCACCCTCCCATGTCAGAGATTGTGGCAGCAGCGCAATGCCATTACGCCAGTACGATGTGACACTTGGCCTGTCAAGCAGCACGGGTGCGGACCTCTGGGTGTTGGAACCCCGAGAGTGGAGGCAGGTGAAAGTGCTCTGCACCATCCCCTGCAGGTTTGATGAAGCCACCAGAATGGTCAGTGCGGACAATTGCCCTTGTCAGCATGAGCATTGTGGTGTTCTTAGTTCTGGAACAGATCGTTGGACACTGTGAGAAACAACAGGTCCGCCAGCGTCGGTGGAGGAGTGACCGACAACAGATGCGGGGACACGGAGCCTTTATCTCGTCTATATCCACAAGGGCCCCGACTAGTTTCCACAATTCATCGGTATTCATTAGGGCAGTGGGTTCGGGGTCCCAGAGCTAGTGCATGGATGGCGCATCAGCTCTCTCTAGGTGCATACATCTTCAGGCAACGTCAGGGCTTGTGTGAAGCTGTGCCGGAGGCAGCGGAGGAGGAGGAGGAAGGTATTCCTAGGGAACCGATGTTCACGATGTCCCTGCCTTGGAAGAGGTTGGCCGCGAATTTGAGGCAGCGGAGTGGAAGATGAGGGAAGATAAGTTTGATAGTGCCCAATCGGACCCAGAGTCTTGGGAATATAGCTCCTTCTCTCACCATGAGTGCTTGGGAATGCTCCTTTTCCTCCAACATGATCCTCGGCATTAAGGCATCAAAATGAAACAACAGTTACTAGGGTGGCCACCCTCCCTGGATCCCCTGGTACAAAAACAAAACTCAGCACTTTCCTTCCACCCACCCATAAAGAGAGTAAAATGCAGGAAATGGGGGACCTTGTGATTGATTCAACTGGGAGGACATCTGTTGCGTTCTGCTTCACGTTCCCCAAATGTCACGGGTGGAAACAACTTCAGTGACGTGAAACTAGTAGAGTGCTAAGTAGGCGTAGCGGCAGCAGCAGGCAATGGTGGCGAGCTTATGGTGACCTCTGGCAATCTTTGTTTACCTGACACACAGAGATAGCTTAAGATCATGGTGCACGCTATCTGCGTATTTCCTACTCCGATGTTTTTGGCAACTGTGTTCCGGAACAATAAGATTTGGGTATCATTATGGACGATTGGGCCCGAGCTGGCTCGTCACGCATAGAGGTGTTGACTGCCCAGCAGCCAGCGTCATATCTGAGCGGTCCTTCAGCACAGTGGAGGAGTCTTTTCAGACAAAAACCCCATCCAGCTTTCACCAGATAATGTGGATCGTTTGACTTTCATCAGGTTGAATCCAGGCATGGGATCTTGTTGATGTTGTGGCCCCTATTGCCGAGGTCACGATTAGTTTGCGGTCTACTTCAAATTCCTTGTCAAACAGAATTGGTCCATCTTGAAAACTTTTTTTTTTAAATTGTTCAGTTCCTTACTGCAATTTTTTTCTCTTTTCTCTTTGTATTCTATATTTGAATCTGTGAGGAGACTGTAAAAGAAGAGCAGGTTTCATTGACAACAACAGTATTCCATTTACTCACTTTATCTTAAGAAGTTGTTTTCGCATTTCATTGGTTTTGAGTCATGTTGCTGTGAGATAGATACAGCTTAAAATTATGGTCCTTTGGAACAGAAATGTGGCTTCCTAAGTGGCAATTTTCTCCTCAACAATTTTAAACAGGCTGAGAAGTCATATTTATAATTTTTTTGGGAGGTCATGTAGCTGTGAGGATACCAGCATTAATCATGGGGTGGGGTATTCCTTTGGAACGATATGTGGCCTTTCTATGTGGCATTTCTCCCTTCAATTTTTAACAGTGGCTGAGAAGTCTTTTTTATAATTTTTTGGGGTCATGTGTGGGATACAGCAATTAATCTTGGTCCCTTTGGAAACAGAAATGGTGCTTCTAAGTGGCATTTTCTCCCTTACAATTTTTAACAGTGCTGAGAAGTCATTTTTTTTATTTTTTGGGTACATGCTGCTTTGAAATGCAGCAATATTCAGGTCTATATAAAAAAAAATGTTGTTTCTAACAGACATTGTTCTTCACAATTGACCATAAGTGGCTCCTTAAAGGGTCATGCTTGAATTTTTGGGGCATTTTTCTTTGAATGCAGTAATAACTACAGGTCCTATTCTTAAAAAATTGTTGTTTCTAATAGACATTTGTTCTTCACATTGTCAATGTGCTCTTGGCTCTTGTTTGAATTTTTGGGTGCATTTTTGCTGTGACACATGCTGCCTGATACTACAGGTACTATTCTTAATAATGTTGTTTCTAACAGGACATTTGTTATTCACAATTGTCCATAGTTGCTCAAGGGTCATGCTTTGGAATTGTTGGGGGCATTTTGCTGTGTCATGCTGCTATACTAAAGGTCCTACTTTCTCATAATTATGTTGTTTCTAACCAGACATTTGTTCTTCACAATTGTCCAAAGTGGGCTCAAGGGTCTTGCTTTGATTTTTGGCATTTTGCTGTGACATGAAGCTATACTACAGGTCCTATCTAATAATATGTTGTTCTATACAAGAACTTGTGTTTCTCACAATGGTAAGAGTGGCTCAAGGTGTGATGGTGCTGTCAGAAACAGGAATAGGTAGGATTGGACACTGTTTAATGGGAAAATATTTGCAAAATACTTGTTTTTGCAAGATCTTTAACATAGCTATCATCCCTGTATGAGACTACCCATTTAATACAATGAAAAAATGAGAAACAAGACATGGTGGGGATTCATATTCCTATTTTAAAAATGTGTTTTTTGAATTTATAAGTACTAAAAAACTTGCTTGTACAAAATAATTTGCTGGTAAAAAAATTCCCCATGAATTGTACAAGGGAGGGTACAGGTAAAAACTTGACCAGATGTGGTTTTTCAGAGGTCATGGAGTATGGGACGGAGAGAACAAAGTACAGAGACAATTTCTCAGCACGTTGGTAAAATGAGGAAAAAGAATAAAGCAAAAGGGCACCTGGGGGTATCAGGAGCGTTAACCACCAGTATTTTAAAGTGAATTCTCATATTGGTCCGCACTCATTCGGAGGGGGCAAGCAGCCTCCAGGTCTTGTACTGTATACTGAGGAAGGCTGGAGTTCTCACACTCCGCTTATGCACTATGCCTTCAGCACGACAGTTTTTGTTGCGCGTCATCTGGGCTTTTTTAACCTGCGTGTTAATAGAGGAGGACGCCAGCCTGGGCTCTCAATGCACCCACTGTAACTCCGGCCCTTGTTAGATGCTGTGGCAACAGGTCAGTTCTATCATTTTCCAGTTCAACTAAAATGGTGGTTGAAAGGACTCCTTTTTCCGGCACTTTGATAATCTGGGGGTCAGACAGTTTATGGTCGATACTGTTGGACGCAGACATGGACTGTATTTGTCCAGTTCAACTAAATGGTGGTTGAAAGACTCCTTTTTTCTGCCTCTTTTAAACTGTGGGTCAGACAGGTTTAATGGTCACTTCTGCGAGTACAGGAAAGATATATGTTTGTGTCCAGTTCACTTAAAATGGTGGTGAAAGATCCTTTTTGCGGGCACTACTTTTAAAGCTGGGGGGTCATGCAGGTTTGGGGTCATGCTGGTTCCAGGGACTTGGGATATTCAATGTCCAGTTCAAGTAACATGATGGTTCAAATCATACTGCCTTCTGGCACTTTTTAATTTGTGGGTGATGCAGGTTTAAGGGTCAGGTTGGTGGTACAAAGACAGGGATAGTGAATGGTCTGTGACTTTTTTTCTGTGATTTTTTATAACCTAGTGTGTTGCCTAAGATGCAGCACGTATCCTTTTGACTGTTGTGGATGTTAATTTCAGCTTCTCCAGCCTTGTTTGAGTTTTAATAATGAAGTTTTGTTGCTCTCCCATAGATTTTAAATCGTCATCGCTCATAATCGATGCTCACTATCGAAAAACCTTATCGATAGCGGCCGACTATCGACTATCGATCGATCTCGATAGCCAACGCAATCGCTCAACACTAGTATCAGCATATTTGAAAAATACTGCACACATCTTACAGGAGTTAGAAAAAGTGAAATGGAATGAGGCTTGTATTTTAGACACTATAAATGTTACTTCTCTAAATACTGTCATTAAACATTCAAAGGGATGTAAAACTGTTAAATTTTTTTTTCTAAATAAATATAGTGATTTTCAAAAGACTTTTTGATTGAATGTTTTTTTTTCATTGTAACATATAATTACTTTCTCTAGGAAAAACAATTTTATTTACAAACATGTGGAACTGCGATGGGGACTAAATTTTCCCCAACTTACGGTAATATATATGTTGAGGGTTGGGAACAAGTCACTATTTTTCCTTGGGGAAAACTTCAATCCGATTTAGTTTTATGGAAACATTCTTTAGATGACACTGTTTTTATTTGGGAGGTGAGGGGGGAGGGGAGGGGCGTCTTTATTGAATCTTAGAAGAAATACATAATAATCATTTTTTTTCACCCCAAATATTAATAAGACTTCTGTTAACTTTTTGGATCTTACTATTTTTACTAGGTATAATCAAAAACAAAAGATCACAAAAATGTTGATACCAATAGTTTAATTCGCCTTAGCAGCTGCCATCTTAGTATTTGATTAACAAACATCCCCAAAAGTCAGCTTTTACATATTTGACGTAACTGTACAAACACTGAGGACTTTATTAAGGAGTCAAATCACCTTATCTCTCAGTTTAAGAATAGGGGTTATGAGGAAGAGAACTTGGAAGACATCAGAGAAGAGGTTTAACGCACCTCTAGGTCTAATTTAATATATAAGAACAACAAAAAACTTCCCATTAACTTTCTACTGAACAGATTGCTGAACTGCCAATCACTACCCAATATCATGATCAAGTTGGACGCTTTAAGCGTATCATAATGAAATATTGGCCAATTTAGAAACTACATGAAACCAACATTTTTTTTAGAAAGGCAAACACATTGGGAAATCTAGTAGCCCCTACAGTTCAGGATAACAAGTTTTACAGGTATGTAGAAATTTGAATATCTTAGAGGAATGTATCTATACAGATGCTGTTAATAATGCTGATATTAATAGCAGATTTTTTTTGCTTGTGTACATTGTTATTCATGTTGAATATGCAATAGTGGCATTTGTATAAATAAATGTATAAAATCCTTTAAAAACACAGAGCGAACCCAGTCCTTTCCAATCAGAGACTTTATTTCTTGTCGTACGAGAGGTGTAATTTATGTGATTCGTTGCCCTAGCAATAAACTGTGTTTAGGGCTTATTAAATGACCTTTGTTCACTAGAATGAGGGAGAATTTCCATAATATCAGAAAGGGTTTTGCAGGACATCCCCTCTCCAAACATTCCTTTTTTAATGCATAAAAGTTCTCCAATGGGGAGCACATTTTTGGAATTGAAAAAGTATCCATAAATACTGGGAAAGGGGATTTTATTAAAATTATGTCCAGAGCTGAGATTAAATGGATTTTAACTTAAATACCATCGTTCCAAATGGTCTGAACTGAGACATTGAATTGTTTGCTTATTAACCAATAATTCCAAATAAACTGCACAAGTATTTTAGATAAACTATTAATGGAGACAACCATTGATTTACATATTTTGCACAAATAAATGTGTATATATTCCCCTTATTTATTTTTTCTAAAAAAGATAATGTGACATTTTAAATAAAGTTAATTTGACTTTTTTTTCTCTTGCTTAAAATAGTTTGATTATTTTAATGCTAATTGCTGCACAGGTTATTTAGATCTATATAATTTGATTGTTAGGACTTCATAAGGAGGACTATAGCCCACTTAGTGAAGGAACATTTTAAAATGTGTAGGATCTTGCAGCATTGTGGAGCTACTATAGTTTCAATTAGTGATGTCACTAGTGTTTTATGTTTTTGGTGCGTTTTATGGCGCTTTTTGGGCGTTTTTTTGCAGAAATGCACAACATTAATTGTTATCTATTTCTGCAACAAAAAAACACACCAAAAAACATGCAAAAAATGGACCAAAAATGCTCCGTATGAAAGCACCCTTAGGTCGGGGTGCTCGACAATATCTCCTGTGTTTGTGCGGTGTGCTTTTGCCCTTCCTTTTTTGTTCTTGACCAGCATTTTGTAAATCTATTAGCAAAGTTATCTCTAGAATATATTATGTAATAGGAATTAATTTACCATCACTATCCAACACGGACTCTATCATCCTCTCACTCTGTCATGGACTGAATTGATGTCATCAGAATCTTAAAAGTTATGCTATATTTATTATACATATGTATTGTGTGTTGTGAAATTTGCATTGGTGATTCGTTATGTTGGCAATATGTTCAATATTTAAATTGTTACTGTTTGTTGTTTACACTTGCATTAACCAACATGTCTAATGCGCCGGTGTTCTATGTATTTTATTTAAATATTAACACAAATAATAAGATACTGGAAAAAATCCACATGCTCTTCATTCAAGTTCTCTGGTAGATGTGTAGAGCTTTCTATCTTAAAATCTAGCCCACCATAATGATCAGGCAGATTGTAATCGATAACTGGGGGGTGGGGAGAAGACTGTGTAAGAAAAGGGACCATGATAGAAGAAAGTAACATTAGCTATACACTTTTCTCATGTGGTGTTCAAAGGGGGTTACTTTTACTTAGAGGTTACATAAGATAACACTTTAATTACATGATGCAATCTTACCTCATGGTGCACAACTTATGTCTGCACTACAATATGGGCATCATCTACTATTCTTAAGAGGGTACATTCTTTGAAGCTGGCATTATTGCTTTCAGTGGTATTGCCTGTGTGGTACTGCTATGACATGACTGAAGTAAAGTATATGGGTGAACTCTGCAACATATCAGGTACAGCAAGAGGGACAGATGAGACAGCAACAGACGCAGAACTGGAAGGAGGAAAGAAAATGTATTCTGATATTTGCGGCCATGTAACACAACATGTTGAGTTTTAGAGGTTGCACACGTCTCACACACAATCTTGCCATCAGTTGACATGTACTCACACACATAAATGTAAAACTCTAAAAAAAAGAAGCCCTGGATTTACAGTATTCATGCATATGGTTACCACCTTTATGCCACCGGTGGAAGTTAACAAGTTAGGATGGACACTACGCATAGGCCAATGCTGTGTGTTTGTCTCCAAGCGAAAATAATTGAATCAACATCCAGGAATCATCTGATTTCTTATTATTTATTTATCTAATGTTTTTTTGTTTAATGCAGTCATCTTCTACAAACAGTGAGAGCCCATGAGGATCAGGAGAACTCATCTATCACTAACAGCAAAGTATGTCAATAAAATACAAAGTCACATTGCTACATCCTCTTGATTTAACATATTAAGAGCACAAAGCGTCACCATGATGACCTCTCCTAAATGTTCGGTTCTAGGAGCAGGTTCTTTGCACCAGGAATGGGATTGTATATGAACATCAGCTGTGCAGCATGAGAAAACAACTCATAGCAATGGCCTGAATCAAACAAAACCCAAATGCTAGCAACAGGGCCTTTCCTAGGCTAAATTTCATTCAGGGCGAGGTGAAGAAATTTCGCCCCCCCCCCCACCCCTCCGTAACATATGGCGCCACAGTGCGACACATTGCATCACCATAAACCAAAGCCAAAATATACAAAAAGCTTTACCACAATGTGCTACGTATAAAGCTACTGTAACGGAGCTAGGTAGTGGATCCGCTGGGTCACCGCAAGCGGTGGTAGAGGCCACACCAGGGGGCGGAGCCTAAGTGGGTCCGGGTTTTCACCAGAGCCCGCTGCAAAGCGGGATGGACTTGCTGCGGCGGGATTCCACCAGGTCACTACCCCTGATGCGACTTGCTTGCGGTGGCAGCCGAGGTGCAACGAAGTACCAAATCGACAGGCAAACTCGTAGTCAGGGACGGGCCAAGTCAGGGCAGGCAGCAGAGGTTCGTGGTCAAGGGACGTAAGCAGACGGGACTGGTAGACGGGATAGGCAAACCGGCACAAGACGAGGCTTCCTCCCATAGGACAAGGGCGCTATGGATTCGGCAACGAAGTCCCAGAGGTGGAGCCCTTATATAGGGGCAGCGGCTGGCAAAACCAATTACTGGCGCACTGTCCCTTTGATAGAACCAGCGAGCACGCACCCTAAGGATCGGTGGCACGCGCGCCGGCTCGCAGACAGTGACGGGGAAGCAGGAACGCGGACTGGTGAGTGGATGCGCCCACACCTCGGGCGCCAGCTGGGGCGCAGGGGAACGAGTGCACAGGCAGCCCGAGCTGCGGGCTGCGGGGCCACTCGTTACAACTACTAAATAATAGTCATACAGTTACCAAACAACACTGCTACACCAACCAGAATCCCAAGACCACTAAGACCCCATATCACCACCATAGAGTGACTGAATAATACAAACTGACCATTACTGAATGCAAACCATTATACTACAACCAATATTACCAGCATACAGTGACCATACAGTGGTGGATACCAGCTGTACACAGGCTCTGCAGACATATAAATGATTAAATTAAAGTTATAGCTAATGACTCACAGGAGACGTCTCTGAAGAGTTGGTCTCTTTCTCTTCTTCTTCTTCTCCATCTGTCCCAGACGCCATGACGACTACTCCAAACTCTTCACTGTAAAATTTACAAAACAAACATCTTAGACTCCTCACTTTATCAGCACTTCTCTACCAATTCCTATCTCTATACAAACTCCCCATCTATAGCACCTCATATGGTAGCCATGTAATATGCCCCCTGTAGCCACATAGTAGCCCTCTGTAGCCAGGGATGCCCCCTGTAGCCATTGATGCCCCCTGTAGCCAATGATGCCCCCCTGTAGCCAATGATGCCCCCTTTGTAGCCAGTGATGCCCCTGTAGCCAGAGATGCCCCTGTAGCTAATGATGCCCCCTTGTAGCCAGTGATGCCCCTGTAGCCAGTGATGCCCCCTGTAGCCAGTGATGCCCCCCTTGTAGCCAGTGAGGCCCCTGTAGCCAGTGATGCCCCCCGTGTAGCCAGTGATGCCGCCTGTAGCCAGTGATGCCCCTCTTGTAGCCAGTGATGCCCCCTGTAGCCAGTGAAGCCCCCTGTAGCCAGTGATGCCCCCTTGTAACCAGTGATGCCCTCCTTGTAGCTATTGATGCCCCCTGTAGCCAGTGATGCCCCCTTGTAGCCAGTGATGCCCCCTGTAAGCCAGTAGATGCCCCTTTGTAGCCAGTGATGCCCCTCTGTAGACAGTGATGCCCCCTTATAGCCAGTGAAGCCCCTGTAGCCAGTGATGCCCTCCTTGCAGCCAGTGATGCCCCCCTTGCAGTCAGTGATGCCCCTTTGTAGCCAGTGATGCCCCCCGTGTAGCCAGTGATGCCCCCTGTAGCCAGTGATGCCCCCCTTGTAGCCAGTGATGCCCCTGTTAGTAATGATAAAATAACATAAAAGTACTGACCTTGGTCCGCACGTCCCGGTCCGGAGCTGCTGACAGTCATCACGCTGCTTACACTGTCACCCAGCTCCCAGGGATCTTACTCGGCCAGCAGAGCTGGCGACCAAGCAGATCCCAGTGTCACAGGGGACGCGGTGAAAGCCGTGCACCCAGTGCGACGCTGATACAGGGTAGAAGGCAGGACGGTAACGATCCGTCCTGCCTCCTCCCTGCACCAGCAGCTGCTGGCTCTGCGCGACTGTTATAAAACAACCGCGCAGAGTCAGGGGCGATCCTCCAGGCGGGCGAGGCGAGCGTTCGCGGCGCCCCCATCGGGTGAGCGGAGCCTTGGCGTCCCGGGCGATCGCCCGCCTCGCTTGCCCCTAGGAACGGCCCTGGCTAGCAATATAACCCTTGTAATGCTGGCTCAATAGCAATTGCAGAATCAATAAAAAGTCTACCCCCCAGATCCTCAGCTACTTGGAAGGAAGGGACAGCACTGACCTTGTTAGGATATACAAATGTAGCAACGATTTTAAAAAAGCGATCAAAGAATCATATGAAACCCATAATAATACCAATAAAAACGTCAAGTCATTCAGCATAAAACAATCCCTGAATCAGCTTCTTATACAGAGAAATTTAAAAGCTATGACTATCAGACTTTGACGACATATAAACGCAATTTTTTACATTTTTTTAACGCATTTCTATTGTGTGAAAGTAATAAAACAAAAAAAGATCTAAAATTTATAAAGTTTTACTTGTACTGAGCCGAATAGAAAAGTTATCTTGTCACTTATACCGCACGCCATGTAAAAATGAAGCCCAAAAAGCAATGATAAAACTGTGTTTTTATCCCCCCATTTTTAGGGCCCAATGCTAAAAAACTATGGAACACATGTGCATTCAAAATATACAATAAGGGTCGTTGAATCCAACATGGGGTGACTTATGGAATTTTTCACCTGTTCTGGTACATTGGGGGCTTTGTAAATGTGACATGGCACCCACCAAAATCTGTGTTCCAAAAGCCAAATAGCACTTCCTCCCTTGTACTCCCTGCCATGTGCCCAAACAGCAGTTTACACAAACAAGATTCCTTGTAAAAATTAAACATTTTCAGCTAAAATTGCAGATTGTAAGAAAGAAATATATTTTTCATTTTCATAGCCAAACGCTAAGAAATTTGTGAAACACCTGTGGGTTTGATAAACAATCCTGTACATATTCCTTAAGAGGTGTAGTTTCCAATATGGGGTCCTTTTATGTTTTTTTTTTTTTAAGTTTTAGCACCTTAGGGTGTCCAAAAACCTGAAATGGCGCCTAAAGAAAATCTAAATGAAAATGAGACTCCGAAGTCCAATAGGTGCTCCTCCTATTCTGAGGCTTGTGGTTTAGTCAAATAACACACATAGCCACATATGGGATATCTCTGAAAACGACAGAACTGGGGGAACCAATGTTGAAGTGCAATTTCCTTGTCACATCTACTGTGTTCAAGTGAAAAATGGATAAAAGTAGAAAATCTGCAAAAAAAATTAATTTTTAAATTTCACCTCCACTTGGCTTTAATTTCTGTGAAATACATAACGGGGTTTATAAACTTCATAAATGCTGTTTTAAATACTTTAAGGGGTGTAGTTTCTTAGATGGAGTCAATTATGGTGGGTATCTAACTTACAGGCCTCTCAAATTCATATCAGATCTGGACTGATCCAGAAAAAAATTATGTTGCAAATATTTTTGAACATGTGAAAAATTGCTACTAAATTCTAAGCCCCCTAATGTCGTAAAAAAAAATAAAAAGACATTAAAAAAATTATGCCAACCAACAGTGGACATATGCTGAATGCTAATTATTTACTACTTTATATGTCTTGCGTGCAGAAATTTTTGAACTTTGAAAATGGCAAGTTTTTCAGAATTTTCACAACAATTTGATATTTATCACAAATAAACAAGGATTGTATGGACCAAAATTTCTAATTGACTTAAAGCACAATGTGCCACAAGAAAACAGTCTCTGTATCACATTGATAGGCAAACGTTTGAGAAAGTTATTCTCACCTAAAGTGATACATGTCAGATTTCAAAACTTGGGCTCTGTCAGGAAGGTCAAAACTGGCTGTGACGGTAATGGGATAAAAGTGACCAGGAGCTCATCTCTTCAGGAAAGTCTACACCCTACAATAACCGTGCTGCCACCACACCACCACATGAACAGCTTCTCCACCCTCCCTTGTACATTGCATGCTCTATCACAGAGACCCCGTCATTATCAGTTTTCTATTTAGTATGGATCCATACTTCTGTATGGTTTGACAGCCTCGGAGTGGCTCCTTGTATGTATGGATGGTGAGATACATTGATCTCAGGTGAAGTATGAAACAGAATGAGGTTGCGGAACTGGGAACAGCAGTGTAATGATGAAGAAGAAAGTGTTTGAAACATTATTTCTAGGGGAGATTACCCATAGCACAGACCACCTTGCTACCAGGATGAAAATGTATTAAAACTGACAAAAAATATACCTGTCTTAATGAGAAGCGCAGTTGAGTAAAATGTGTCAATTTCATCAAGGCTTCATAAATTTGGTGCATCTCTTAGGGTGACATGTCCCATTAGGGTTGCTGCGGTTGCACCATTTTTTGTGTGTATGTTGCGCCAAAAATAGTTGACATGCTATTTTCTATATAAATGAAATATAGTACACCAAAACTAGGCACATTATACGCTGGGCAAGACAAAATTGAATGTACCTAAAGTAGGTGCATCAAATATTGTAGCAATAATATGCTATGTGCCTAAAACTGGTGTGGAGGTGCCTCTTTTCTGACATGTCGCCCTTAGAGCCACATGTATGAAAACTGTCTAGGTCTAAAACTCACTTTGTTGACCATAGTGACCAATCAGAGCTCATAGCAACCAATTTGAGTGCCCCTTTAATTTTTACAGAGCACTATGTGAACAAAGGGGCTATGGGCAACAAAGTGAGTTTTAGACCTAGACAGTTTTCATACATGTGGCCCTTAGTGTCCGTGTTCTTGTTTTAAAAAAAAATTACTGGAACCTGGAGAATATTTCTGGTTTAATTTGCTCCTTTTTTGAGCAAACATTAGTAAATCTGTTGGGCAGTGTGAGACCATACTCCTTTTAAGTTAAGCTGAAACTATATCCCCTGGCAACCTCCCGGCTTCCTTGCTGGATCTACAATGCCCAATGCCTTAGTGAAAGTGTTCCTTAAGTTTTTCTGTCCTTGCTGTGTTCCTGACCTTCCGCCTCCATTCCTTGACTACGCCTTGCCTGCTGCCTGCCCTGACCTTCCTGTCTATTCCCGATTGCCCGCCAATTCTGTATCACGCTGTGTCAAGGGTAGTGACCTGGTAACCAGCCTTGAGGCAGACTCTGGTGAATACCGGGACCTGCTTAGACTCCGCTCCCTGACGTGGCAAACACCACCATTTGCGGTGGTCCAAAGGATCCACACTTACCAAACAAATACACTCCCCAACGGATGGGTTATAGGCCTGGGCTATAAGACCACTTTTTCCTTATATTGCATTAAGTTTGTATAAATGTCATCACTTGGTTAGACATTACAAAAAATATTCACACCAACCCCAGACCTTCATCTCTGTATGATATTATTATTGAATGATGGTAAGAATTGGTCTTAAAATGCTGACCTCATAAATTAAAATGTTTGGTATCATAAATTATAACCTTAGGACTTTATATTTTAGTTTGTATGCACCTGGACCTAGCTGTCCATGAAAGGTTTGTAAGTGGTTAACATGATTGTTGTTTAAATCAAGGCTTGCAAAACCCAGGGAACAAATAAATGCTAAATATCTCACCATAATAAAGGACACACACAGTGAAATGTGATATGCTTCACTTTATTCCATTATTCATATACAGCAAGTAGGTCACAGGACAGAAATTAAAAACCAACAGATCCTGAGACATCAGGCTTCTACGATTTAACAGATCATCAAGCTAGTTCTTAGCACCATTATCAGGCCCCATATATCAATAGCTCCCAAAATATTTATAACCTAGGGTATTTATAATTTTTTCTAGCCATTATATGACACACTTATGGTTTTCGTCCCTCCTTCACAGGTTTCATCTCTGTTTCTCAGTTTTTCCAGAGTGAGCAGAGGCTAGCTGCTATGATGTCTCCCATGCACTGCAGATAGAGAGAAGAGGAAATACTAATCCCCATCTCCTTGTAGCACACCTCCATGATCAGCAGCAGCGTGGAGGACATTACTGATTAGTACTGAACAGTGTGAACTGTCATTCCGGCACTGGAGTGAGATAAAACACTTACTACAAGCTTTAGCAGAGTCTCTGTTTCGCTTGCTTTGTCCTGTTTTAGAAGGTCACTTCTTCCTTCTCCCCTCCCTCCATAGACTTTGATGGGCAGCATGTAACCTGATCCTTAGGTGATCTGATCATGTTTCTTATCACAAGGGGAATTTTATGAGTAAACTAAGAGAGAATGATCAGGACAAGAAGGATCAGACAAGGTGACTTATTAGTGGAGAAAGAGATATTACCTCAAATAAATATATTACAGTGTTTCATAAATTCACTTGTACTATTAACTATTAAAATCTGCTGAAATGAAAAAGCCCATTAAAGCATTGTACAGTCCCTGTTGATATTGTCTGTATAATGCAGGACATGGCACATCCCCCAGAGCAAGAGAAACTCTTTACATCTGTTGACTGTGAAATGAAAATCCCTCTCTATCAATTCAGGTTTCTCTAATAGGTTATATTAAAATGGGATGTTGGAAATGCTCTTTAAGCAAATAAGCAAGTAAATAAGATGAAAAGTAATTCTAAGTTATGGATAAATGTAAAATCAGATATAATAAACTAAAGGCATCACTTACAAGACATAGGGCGACATGTATGAATCCAGGCTCCGATAGACCAGTTCTAAATCGCTTTAATGTAGTATAGACTGCGCCAGAATGTATGAACCTGTTCTTCTGAAGGTCATACATACAGGCGCAGTGTAGAGCCAATATGACAACTTAGGCAGACCACCTTTAACTTGGTCTGGCTGATCTAACTGTTCCAGCCAAAGTTTTGGCATAAAAGAATCATAAGTGTGTCTACTTCTACAAATGTGGTGTGACACGCCCCCAGAATGCCCCAAAACTTTGGCACGCTAAAAGTGTCCTTGGCACAGTACCGAGGCACTTATCGTGCCAAGGTTTGGAGTACGCCTAATCATACATCTGTAGAACTGGTCTACTACAGCTTTTTGATGCCAGAATTCTGGCGCAGCCCCATTCATACATGTCACCCTTAATTTGTAAGTTTCTATTCAGACCTACTTAATCTTATGAGCTGCAATGAATATGAAGACCTTATAGTCAATAAGGTCACTCTCAGATGTTCTCTTCTTATTAGTACAGTAATCAACAACAAACCCTTCGTCAGCTAGAGCTTTCTTGGCAAAAGCCTCGTCATACATGAGACAATGGAATGTGTCTTTCCCAACTTTCATATATGTTTTACTTAAAGCTCCAATTAATATGAGGTGTCCTCCAGGTTTCAGCAATTCTGAGAACTTCCTGAGATATTTGATGTAATCATTTTGATCTTTGCAGACAGCATTTAGAAGCCAAGCACAGATGATACAATCTGCTGGAGGTAAGACCATCGGATCCAGTATATTCTTTTTCTCCAGGTCACATTTCATAACATGTTGAACTGCTGATCTCACTTTTTCTTCTTTGTCCTGTAACTGGTCACTGAAAGAAAGTAAAAAATAAAGTAAAAGAGTGTCCCACAGTTAACATGGATATGATGACAAGAAAGCTCAGAAGTTAGCTTGGATTGCTGGTTCCAGTAGTGATAGAAAGTCTTGACTGTGACTAGTGTATTCTCAGGCATATACTGTGCCCTTCTAACACTGCCCATAATTGTACAGGGCCCTATAGATGAGAATATTGATCTGAATGGAAAAATATAGCTTTTTTTCTACTAACTTTAATTGGATTAAACTGGCATTGCAGAAATCAGACAGAAGCTGTACTGCCAAATATATTTCATACATCTGCGTCATCTCTTTTACAGTCTCAATAATGACAATTGAAAAGGGTTTTGCTTTAGAATTTAGACAAATACTTTACCTGCTTCCTTTTATGTCTACATGATGTTTTATGGCCTGTCCCCAGTCAAATGCTCCAGTCCGTGTGTTCAGCCATCTTTTCAGTTCCATGATGCATCTGTCATTGGCCTTCAGCACAAGGATATGTTTGAAAAACTCACAGGCTGCATACAGAAGATGGACCATGGAACCCAGGCTGAGGTCAATCAAGACTTCTCCTTTAACATGACCTGTAGAAAAAAATGGATGAATATTGAAAAATGTAATATGTTAAACCTATGTAGACATTTTAGGTAAGTAATACATATATCACTTGCATTGAAATATCTATCCACTGGTTTTCCAGTACCCAACAATAAGAAAATAGCACAAATAATCTTGTTCTATGGGGCTTCAATTTAGTGAAATTAATGTAATACATTTTTAAGCTTCATTTAAGTTGTTCTCCCATTTGGACAATCCCTACTAAGTAGAAGCGTAATGTGACAATCACAAGGATCACAAGAAGGAAATGTGGTAGTATCTGTTCAGTTTCCTTGCAACACCACAACAGGGAAAATTTAGCATTACACAGTCCCCACAATGTTGTATTACTGTGGCTGGCAGAAAGTGTTGTTGGACACAAGTTTGTCCTTCTGTAGTAGTGGAAGAGGAACTGGAGGACTCTGAAGTCCAGGTACACTGGAGGCCAGAAGACATTATGCAGGCCAGTGTAAATCTGTACAAGAGGGTCATGTGTTGTGAGGAGTCGGCTTCTGATGGAATGGCAGAATATGGTTGTCTCAGATCAGATGAGAAATAGATCCAACATTATACTGAGTATAATCGACAGGAAAGAAGACAAGGAAGTCACAAGTCTTAGATGTCGCAATCAGTGATGCCTGAAAATTTTACTGGCCGCTCAAGGATACCACCTTCCTCTCAGAGCTACTGTGAGCTGTGAAGGACAAAATGCAGAACTATCTGGAGGCCTTATAGTGATAAAGACTGAAGTGGAGCCATTGATGGAAAAAGAGCTTCTGCTGAGCCTAAGGCAGTGAGATTGTGGAAGTACATGCCGCTTAGAAAATATTTCATAAGAATGATTTTGCTGCCAGTTACCCTGTTTGTGGCCACGCTGAAAAGTAATTGTAACGGTCGGGAGTAGTGGATCCACTGGACGACCACAAGCGGTGGTATAAGCCACACCAGGGAGTGGAATCTAAGTAGGTCCCGGTATTCACCAGAGCCCACTGCAAGGCAGGTTGGGCTTGCTGCGGCGGGAATCCTACCAGGTTGCTACCCCTGACGTGACTTGCTTGGGGAGGCAGTTGAGGTGTAGTGTGGTACAAAGTCAAAAGGCAAACTCATAGCCAGGGACAGGCAGGACGGTCAGGACAGGTGGCAAACGTTTGTGGTCGTGGCATGAAGGCAAAACGATACGGTACACAGTTATGCTAGCAAGACACAGGAAACACTTTCTCAGTAGGCTAAAAGCACTAAAGGTCCGGCAAGCGATTCAGGAAGGGGCAGGCTTGAATAGGGACAGCTTCCAGTGATAGTAAATCACCGGTGCGCTGGCCCTTTAAATTTAACAGCGCCGACGCGCACACGCCATAGGGAGAAGGGACGCGTGCGCCGGAAAGCAGAAACATCAGCTGGAGCGCAGACAGGTAAGTAAGGCCAGAACTGGGCAGAGGAGCGAGTGCCCCTGTAGCCCAACATGCGTGTCGTGGCGCCGCTCACCAGTGGGAAAAGGGTGCACCTGTAACCCAGAGTGAGGGACACAGTGGCACCCGTGACAGTAATATGAAGCCCCCTGAGAGATTGGAATGATGACCTGATGCCCCAGGGTATAACTGAATGTGGTGTTTGAAAATTAGCAATACAGTGTAGTATAGTCATATACTGCTCTATATTATATCAGCTATCTGATAAAATACAAATGTAAAAAATAGAACTAATAAAACAATGAAAACATCTTACTTGTCCTCATATCTAAAGCTAAGTTGCGCAAGATCATTATTGTATTGTTGCATGCAGCAACAGCTATAGTAGTTTTGCAAACTCCTTTTGACCTCTGGTCTGATGACCCCCGGGAAAGGGGTGTTTGTGTACTGTGAATCTAATTTGATGGGACCGAGTTACGTCGGTTGTTTGTGATCAGAGCTTTACATGATCAGTTTTGTTAGGTGGACATATGATTCATTTTTTGATTTCTATTTGTGGAAGATGGAAGGATAGATTAGATGGAGTGTTAGGCTATTTCTACACAGCAATGAAAAATGATTGTAATTGCGACGGTTTTAGTATTCTAAAACCTCAGAAAATACAATCGTTTATGCTGTCCATTGACTTTAATAGAAAAAACGACTTGTAGTCTACACAGGTCATTTTTTCTCTGCTCGTCTTCTGGTGCCAGCTTAATATGCAACATGTTATTCAATACATCAACGTCTTTACTTTTTTGTTGTCTTCCCATAAAATTAACTTTATGGGCCGACAGCAAAAAAAAAAACAAGAACCGATCACGGGTTTTGCCAGAACAGTAAAAAAAACCATGGTCAAGCATCAGAAAAAACTAGTTGACTTTCAACCTTTTTTTGTCCTGTGCTGTGTGGCCCCAGCATTAGGCTAGGTCAACACAGCACAGGATCTCGGCCGAATTTTCAGCAGATTCAGGATTTTGAATCCCCTGAAAATCCCACCGTACCCAGCGCTGTGTAACCCTCAATAGAAGATCCATGCTGTAGTCTACACAGCACAGATTTTTTACTGAGGTTTCCCTCAACTGAAAACCATCCGGCAGAATATAGAGCATGTATATTCCGCTGGGAAGCCGAAATCTGACTGCAATGTCTGTGCAAAAAACACACAAAAAATGTTGGCGTGGCCCAGCAATTTGAGGATGCCATTGGATTCTGGGCTACATTTTCAAATTGCCATGTAGACCTAGCCTTAGGTCATTCCTCTGAGGACCCTTACGGGATCCGAGTTATTATTAACTACAATAAACAATTTCTACCAACAAATGAATAAGTCTCTTAGAGGGGTATTTTATTGATTTTCAAATATCTTTTACCCTAGTTCTATTTGTTGATTAATTTTAAGGTTAAGTCTTACCTTGTTTTTCAGTGCTATAGAATCTTTCTAGGACTATGGGAGACATGTATGAAGGAAGGTGTTTCAATGTGAATTGTCGTGTCTCATTTTCAGTGTATAATGCATCTGAATGTATGAAAGTGGCTTTTGTGCCATTATAAATGGAGTCTAAAGTCCATTGCGCCTCAACTGTGCGTTTAGCGCATTATGAAACTTAGGCGCATTAGTCATGCAACTAATATGTATAAAGGCTATAGATAGGCTGGAAATAATAGTAAAGTCATTTGAATAGCATGTCAGTGAATAGAGACAATGGGACTGATCTTGGTTGGTGAACCACAGGTCCCAGCAAGACATGTGCTGTGCTGGCTCTTGCTATACGTAGAATAAAGGGTGAGAGCAGCAAAAATGAATTTCAAATTTAATGTAGTAAAAATGAAAAATTGTAAAATCTGAACAACATCATCAGAGGTATAATCTAAAACACCACAATATAGAGACCTCATAGAGGTCAGACACCAGCTCAGGTATAACCTACAACACCGCCATATAGAGACCACATAGAGGTCAGACACCAGCTCAGGTATAACCTACAACACCAGCTCAGGTATAACCTACAACACCACCATATAGAGAACACATAGAGGTCAGACACCAGCTCAGGTATAACCTACAACACCGCCATATAGAGACCACATAGAGGTCAGACACCAGCTCAGGTATAACCTACAACACCGCCATATAGAGACCACATAGAGGTCAGACACCAGCTCAGGTATAACCTACAACACCGCCATATAGAGACCACATAGAGGTCAGACACCAGCTCGGGTATAACCTACAACACGCCCATATTGAGACCACATAGAGGTCAGAACACCAAGCTCCAGGGGGTATATAACCTTCAACACCGCCATATAGAGACCACATAGTGATCCAACACCAGCTCAGGTATAACCTACAACGCTGCCATATAGAGACCACATAGTGGTCTGACACAGCTCAGGTATAACTTACATCACCGCCATATAGAGACCACATAGTGGTCAGACACCAACTGAGGTATAACCTACAACACCGCCATATAGAGACCACATAGAGGTCAGACACCAGCTCACCATCCGTTCCACACCGCTATGATGACTTGCCTCGGCCACAACTCATCCCTGCAGAAATTACACACAAATATCTTAGAATCCTCTATTTTCCAGCATCTTTTTATCTATTCCCATGTCTGTACAGGGGTGGAAGAGCGAGTACAAGCCATAGCTTAGAGGCCTAGTATCCTAAGAGGTTGGAGGATGGGGAGAGAACTAAACCCCTGGAGATAATGCAACAACTATGGGCTGCTCCGCTGACAATTATATTACCTGGTAGGTAGGCAAGACCCTAGGTAGGTAGGCAAATGGGCAAGGCCCCAGGTAGCTAGATTGGCACTATTTAGGTAGGCAGACCCCCACTGGATAAGTTGGCAGGCATGTTTCAGATAGGTTGGTGGATAGGCCCAAGTAAGGTAGATAAGTAGGCCACAGGTGCATAGGTAAATAGCCCCCAGGTAGATAAGTAGACCCCAGTTAGTAGGCTGTGGTGGGTTTTTGGTAAGTCTCATTTTATTTTTAGGCTTTTAGATAGGTTTTTGGGGGCCCAAGTTACGTATGTAGGGTAGTCGGGGCCCCCTTTTTTAAATTGGGCCCTGTAGTGGGGGGCCCCCTTTATAATTGGGTTTGGAAACCAGGGCTCCCTTTATCCTTAAAGGTGGGAAAGGGGGGGCCCTTTCCAAATATAAATTAGGTTGGAACCCCAGGGCCCCCCTTTTACTTTTAGGTAGGTAGCGGGGCCCCCCATTTATATTTTAAAGGGTAGGTACCCCAGGGCCCCCCCCCTTTTTTAACATTAGGTAGGTAGCCCGGGGGCCCCCGGTATACATTTAGGTAGGTATTCAGGGCCCCCTGTTACTTTTGGGTGGGGAGCAGGGCCCCCTTTAAAACTTTTAAGGTGGGTACCCAGGGCCCCCTGTAAAGTTTAGGTAGGAAAGCCGGGGCCCCCCTTTATACATTGGGTTTAAGGTACCCAGAGCCCCTTTTAAAAACATTAGGTGGGTAGCCAGGGCCCCCTTTATATTTTTAGGGGGGGAAACCCAAACCCCCCTTTATAGTTTAAGGTAGGTAGCCAGGGCCCCCTGTAAAAGATTAGGTAATAACCGGGCCCCCTGTAAAATTTTTGGAAGGTAGCCAGGGCCCCTTTTTTAAAACATTAGGTAAAAGCCCCCCCCCTTTTTTTACTTTAGGAAGGTGGGCCCAGGGCCCCCCTTTAGTTTAGGTAGGTAGCGGGGGCCCCCCGGGTATAGTTTTGGGTAGGTAGCCGGGGCCCCCCCTTTTAAGATTTTGGGTTAGGAAACCAGGGCCCCCTGAAAAGTTTTAGGTAGGAAAAAAAGGGGGGGGGCCGGGGCCCCCTTTTTTACTTTAGGTAGGTAACCCCGGGCCCCCGGGTTAGTTTTAGGTGGGTTGCCGGGCCCCCTGTATAGATTGGGTAGGTAGCCGGCCCCCCTGAAATAGTTTTGGGGTAGGTACCCAAGGGCCCCGTATATTTTTTATTTTAGGTTTACCCAAGGGCCCCCTGTATATTTTTTAGGTAGGTTTCCGGGCCCCCTGTTTTTTTTTTAGGTAGGAAACCCCGGGGGCCCCGTAAAGTTTGGGTATTACCCAGGGCCCCCTGTATATTTTTGGGTTTAGGAAAAGGGCCCCCTTATAGATTAGGTGGGTTTTAGTAAGGCCCCCTCATGTTTAGGTGGGGTATCGGGGCCCCCTGTATAGTTTAGGGTAGGTAGCCAGGGCCCCCTTTTAATCCTTTTAGGTATGTAGCCAGGGCCCCCCTTTATACTTAGTGGGTTTTTTACCGGGGGGCCCCTTTTTTAAATACATTAGGTAGGAAGCCAGGGCCCCCTTTATAAAATTGGGGTAGGTACCCGGGGCCCCCCTGTATAGATTAGGTGGGTAGCCAGGCCCTTTCCTTTATAAATTAGATAGGTAGCCGGGCCCCTTTTAATAGATTAGGTGGTAGCCAGGGCCCCCTGTATAGTTTAAGGTAGGTACCCGGGCCCCCTGAAATAGTTTAAAGGGTAGGTGTCGGGGCCCCCTTGATAGTTTAGGTGGGTTTCCAGGGCCCCCTTTTTTTACCTTGGGTTTATGTACCCAAAAGGGCCCCCCTTTAAAACTTTTGGGGTAGGTAGCCGGGGGGCCCCCCCGTTTAAAATTTTTAGGTAGGAAGCCAGGGTCCCTTTTATATATAGGTAGGAAAACCCAGGCCCCCTTTTATTTTAGGAAACCGGGGCCCCCTTTTTTTAAAATTAGGTGGGTTGCCAGGGCCCCCTTTATACTTTAGGTAGGAAACCGGGGGCCCCCCTTTATCCCATTAGGTGGAAGCCGGGGTCCCTTTTATTTGGGGGTTTGGAACCCGGGGGTCCCCTTATATATTTTGGGTGGTTAGCCGGGGCCCCTTTACATTGGGTTTGGGTTTCCCCCAGGGCCCCCCCTTTATACATTGGTTTGGGAAACCCCAAAGTCCCCCCGGTTTTAGATTAGGTAGGTAGCTAGGGCCCCCTGTATAATTAGGTAGGTAGCCGGGGCCCCCCTTTGTATAGTTTAGGTGGGTTTAGCCAGGGCCCCCCTGTATAGTTTTGGTGGGTTTGTGGGGCCCCCCTTTTTTTATTTAGGTGGGTTACCCCCAGGCCCCCTTTATACTTTTTTTGGTTTTTTTTTTAGGGAAGAAAGGGTCCCTTTTTTTATATTAGGGGGGAACCCAGGGGTCCCCTTTATATATTAGGTATTGCCACCCCCCCTTTTTATCCCCATTAGGTAGGTAGCCAGGGCCCCCTGTATAGATTAGCTGGGTTTTTCCCCAGAGCCTCCTGTAATTTTTTTGGTAGGTTGCCAGAAAATAGTTTATAGATAAGGTGGGTAGCCGGGGCCCCCTTAATTTTTGGGGTTTTGGTACCCGGGCCCCCCCTTAAAAATTAGGTAGGTTGCCGGGACCCCCTGTATAGAAAAAGGGGTTGGTACCAAAGGGCCCCCTGTTTATTTTTATGTAGGTAGCCAGGGCCCCCCTGTAAAATTTTTAAAGGTTTAGGTAGCCGGGGCCCCCCTTTGAAATGATTAGGTAGGTAGCCAGGGCCCCCGTTTTGATTGGTGGGGTACCCCGGGGGCCCCCTTTATACTTTAGGTTTTGTAGCCAGGGCCCCCTTTTTACATTAGGATGTAGCCCAGGGCCCACTTTATACTTAGGTGGAAAACCCCAGGGCCCCCTTTATTTATAAGGAAAGTAGCCAGGGCCCCCCCTTTTATAACATTAGGTGGGTTTGCCAGGGCCCCCTTTAAACATTAGGTAGGTAGCCAGGGCCCCCCTAAATAGATTAGGTGGTTTTAGCCAGGGCCCCCCTGTATAGTTTTGGGTGGGTTAGCCTGGGCCCCTGTTAGTAAGGAAAGGTACCCAAAAGGGGCCCCATGTATAGTTTAGGTAGGTATCCAGGGCCCCCCCCTGTAATTTTTGGGTTTCATACATCCCAAAACTCTCCCTTTTTTTGGCGGGGGGGTTTCCCCGCAATTTGGGGTCCCCCCCCGCCCCCCCGGGGGGGTTTGGCATTCCCCCCCCGCCGCCTCCCAGGCCCCGGGGGGCCCTTTTAAAATTTACCGGGCCGCAAAGTACCCGTTTGGTGCGCTACCCCTTGCGCCGGGGGGAAACCGCTCCTACAGGGGGTGAAGCGGCCCGGCAGCGGCCCCCTCACCCGCCCCCGGGGGTTTTCACTGTGGGGGGAAAAGGAGGAAGGGGAGGCCGTTTCCCTGCCCCCTCCCTCTCCCTGTATGTACGGGGGCCGGGGGGTGGGTGCCCGCACATACAGGTCAGCGGCGCAGGGGGAAGTGACGCCGGCTGAAAGGGAAAAGTGAGCGCGGTGCCCACTTCCCCTGCCCGCTGAAGAGTCGGGCAGGGCTGGCCCGCTGAGGAGCCTGGTAAGGTAAGTGGATTTATTTTTTTATTTTTATTAGCTTTAGGGGGTTACCTGGCTTCAGGAGGGCAAAATACCTGGCAAAAAAGGGGGCACTACCGGCTAAAAGATGGGGGGACTACTGGCTAAAAGTGGGGGCCTACCCGGCTAAAAGATGGGACACTACCTGGCAAAAAGAGGGGACATCCCTGGGTAACAGATGGGGGCATCTACCTGGGAAAGATGGGGCACTCTGGTAACAGATGGGGACTGTACTGGCAACCAATAGGGGAATCTACCCGGCAACCATGGGGGCACTACCCTGGGTAACGTGGGGCACTACCGGCTAAAAAGAGGGGCATACCTGGCTAACAAAAGGGGGGCACCCACCCGGTAACAAGGGGGCACCTACCTGGTTACAAAGGGGGGGGACCCACCTGGTAACAAAGGGGGGCACCTACCTGGGTACAAATTTTGGTCTACCAGCTACAGAGGGGGCATCTACTTGGACAAGGGGGTTTTTCCGGCGTAAGGGGCACTCCTGGGTTTTTGGGGGGTCTACCGGCTATAAGGGGGTTCCTGGGGTTTTTTCCAAAAAACCCTTAGAAGTTTGGTGGAGTGGGTGTGGCTTTTTTGAAGGGGGTGGCATACCGCAAAAATGGGCGTCCCTGCAAAATTTTTTCCCGTGGGGGCGCTACGCGCGCCGCCACTGAAGCCCTACTTTTTTTTTTTGAAAGTTGGCAACTTGGTTTGGTGGGTTTAGCCAGGGACCCCGTAATTTTAGGAGGTACCCGGGGCCCCCTGTTGATTGGTAGGTAGCCAGGGACCCCTTTAGTTTGGGTGGGGAGCCGGGGTCCCCAAAATTTTTTGGGTAGGTAGCCAGGGCCCCCTGTATAAATTAGGTAGGTAGTCAGGGCCCCCTGCATAGATTAGGTAGTTAGTCAGGGCCCCTTTTATACATTCGGTATGTAGCAAGGGCCCCTTTTATACATTAGGTAGGTAGCCAGGGTCCCGTTTATATATTAGGTAGGAACCAGGGTCCCCCTTTATATTTAGATAGGTAGGGGTCCCCTTTTATACATTGGTGGGTAGCCAGGGCCCCTGCAAGATTGGTAGGAGCCGGGGCCCCCCCTTATAGTTGGGAGGTAGCCGGGGTTCCCCGATGATTGGTGGGGGTGCCAGGGCCCCCTGTATAGATTAGGTATGTAGTCAGGGCCCCCTGCATAGATTAGGTAGGTAGTCAGGGCCCCCTGTATAGATAAGGTAGGTAGTCAGGGCCCCCTGTATAGTTTAGGTAGGTAGTCAGGGCCCCCTATTACAAAGGTATGTGCAGGGACCCCTTTTATCATTAGGTGGTGCCGGGGCCCCCCCTTTATAATTAGGTGGAACCCGGGGGCCCCTTTTATATATATAGGAAGCCAGGGTCCCCCTTATTTTGGAGGTACCCGGGGCCCCCCGTAAGTTGGTGGTAGCCAGGGCCCCCTGTATACTTTGGTAGGTAGCCGGGGCCCCCTGTAAATTAGGTAGTACCAGGGCCCCCTGAAGATTAGGAAGGTAGCCAGGGCCCCCCTTTATACATTAGGTAGGTAGTCAGGGCCCCTGATAGATTAAGTGGGTAGCCGGGGCCCCCCCCTGTAAATTAAAAGGTACCCAGGTGCCCCGTTAAATTGGGTAGTTAGCCGGGGTCCCCGTATAGATTAGGTAGGTAGTGGCCCCCTGTATGATTAGGTGGTTTGCCAAGGGCCCCTTGTATAGATTAGGTAGGTACCAGGGCCCCCTGTATGTTTTGGTAGGTACCGGGCCCCCTTTTTAATAGTTTGGGAGGTAGCCGGGCCCCTGTATAGTTAGGTGGGTTTGCCAGACCTCCTGTAAGATAAGGTGGGTATCCGGGCCCCCCCTGTTAATTAGGTGGGGAGCCAGGGCCCTGTATTTTAGGTAGGTAGCCGGGCCCCCTGATTTTTTGGTAGGTAGCCGGGCCCCCTTTTTAAACATTAGGTGGGGAAACCCAGGGCCCTTTTTATATTAGGTGGGAAGCCAGGGTCCCCTTTTATTTTAGGTAGGAAAGCCAGGGCCCCCTTTATATATTAATAGGACCCAGGGCCCCCTGTATGATTGGGTGGGTAGCCAGGGCCCCCGGATGATTGGGTAGGTAGCAGGGCCCCTGTTTGATTAGGTAGGCAGCCAGGGGCCCCTCTTTATATATTAATGGGTAGCCGGGGCCCCCCGTAAGATTGGGTGGGACCCGGGGCCCCTGTAAGTTAGGTAGGTGCCGGGCCCCCTTTAAACATTGGTAGGTAGCCGGGGTCCCCTAAAAATTAGGTAGGTCCAGGGCCCCGTATTTTTTTGGTGGGTTTCCCCGGGCCCCCTGTTAGTTTTGGGTAGTAGCCAGGGCCCCCTTTATACATTAGGTAGGTAGTCAGGGCCCCCTGTATAGATTAGGTAGGTAGCCAGGGCCCCTTTTATACATTCGGTATGTAGCAAGGGCCCCCTTTATACATTAGGTAGGTAGCCGGCCCCCCCTTTACTTGGTAGGAAGCCAGGGCCCCTTTTATATTTTTTGATAGGTAGCCACCCCCCCCTTTTTAACTTTAGGTAGGTAGCCAGGCCCCCTGTAAGTTAGGTGGTACCAGGACCCCTTAAAAGTTAGGTGGGAATCCAGGGCCCCCCTGTTAGTTTGGGAGGTATCCAGTGCCCCCTGTATAGTTTGGGTATTAGGGGGGGCCCCCCTTATGATTGGGTAGGTTTTCGGGGCCCCCCCTGTATGATTAGGTGGGTGCCGGGGGGGGCCCCCTTTATGGGTTTGTAGGTTGCCGGGCCCATGTATAGATTGGTGGGTATCAGGGCCCTGCATGATTAGGTAGGTTCGGGGCCCCTGTATATTTTAAGGTAGGTAGCGGGGCCCCCCTGCATAGATTGGTGGGTAGCCGGGGCCCCTGTTAGTTTAGGTAGGTAGTCGGGCCCCCTGTAAATTTTTAGGGGGTGTCAGGGCCCCCCTGCATAGATTAGGTAGGTAGCCAGGGCCCCCTGTATAGATAAGGTAGGTAGTCAGGGCCCCCATTATAGATAAGGTAGGTATTCAGGGCCCCCTTCATACATTAGGTAGGTAGCCAGGGCCCCCTTTATACATTAGGTAGGTAGCCAGGGCCCCCCCTTTGTTATTAGAGGTGCCAGGCCTCCTTTTATATTGGTGGTAGCCGGGGCCCCCCTTTGTATTTTTAGTATGTCCAGGGCCCCTTTTGTATTAGGTAGGAGCCGGGGCCCCCCCTGTTTTGATTAGGTAGGCAGCCAGGGCCCCTGTATAGATTTTGTAGGTAGCCAGGGCCCCCTATATAGTTTTGTTAGGTAGCCAGGGCCCCCTGTAAAGTTTGGGTAGGTAGCCAGGGCCCCCTATATAGATTAGGTGGTTCCGGGCCCCCCCCAGTTATTTTTGGGAGGTACCCAGGGCCCCCAGTAAGTTTAGGTAGGTAGCCAGGGCCCCCTTTATTTTTGGGAGGTACCGGGGCCCCCCTGTATAATTTATGTAGGTACCCCAGGGCCCCCTTATAGATTGGGGGGTAACCAGGGCCCCGTATAGATTGGGGTGGTAGCCAGGGCCCCGGTATATTTTAGGTACGTAGCCAGGGCCCCCCCTGTTTAGTTTAGGTAGGTATTTCGGGCCCCCCCTGTATAGTTAGGTAGGTAGCCGGGCCCCCCTTTTATCTTAGGTAGGTGTGGGGCCCCCTTTTTAAAATTTTATTAGGTAGCCGGGCCCCCCTTTTATATTTTATGTAGGTACCCAGGGCCCCTGTATGATTTTTTGTGGTAGCGGGCCCCTTTTTGATTAGGAAGGTAGCCAGGGCCCCTTTATACTTTGGTAGGTAGCCGGGCCCCCTTTTTTATATTAGGTAGGTAGCCGGGCCCCCTTTTAAAGATTGGTGGGGAGCCGGGGCCCCCCTGTATAGATTAGGTAGGTACCCAGGGCCCCCTGAGATTGGGGTGGGAAAGCCGGGGCCCTCCGTATGAAAGGTAGGACCCAGGGCCCCCTGTATAGATTAGGTAGGAGCCAGGGCCCCCTGTTAATAAGGGTAGGTCCCCGGGGCCCCCCCTGTTAGTTTGGTAGGTATCCGGGGCCCCCCTGTATAGTTTTAGGTAGGTAAGCCAGGGCCCCCTTTATACATTGGTGGGTGCCAGGGCCCCCTTTATACATTAGGTAGGAAGCCAGGGACCCATTTATATATAGGTAGGAAGCCAGGGTCCCCATTATATAATATGTAGGTAGCCAGGGCCCCCAGTATACATTAGGTAGGTAGTCAGGGCCCCCGTATAATTGGGTTTGGAAACCAGGGCCCCCTGTTGATTAGGGGGTAGCCGGGCCCCTTTTATTTTGGAGGTACCCGGGGCCCCCTTTATATTTTTGGTAGGTATCAGGGCCCCCTGTATAGATTAAGTAGGTACCGGGGCCCCCCTGTAAAGATTGGAAAAGGTACCCCAAAGGGCCCCGTTATAATTGGGGTAGTTGCCAGGGCCCCCGATAGATTAGGTAGGTAGTAGCCCCCCCCTGTTGATTGGGTGGTTTCCGGGGGCCCCCTGTATAGATTAGGAGGTAACCAGGGCCCCCTGTATAGTTAGGTAGGTGCCGGGCCCCCGTATAGATTGGTAGGGAGCCGGGCCCCCCGTAAAATTTAGGTAGGTTCCCCAGAGCCTCCTGTATAGATGGGTGTTACCCGGGCCCTTTTGTATAATTTAGGTGGTAGCCGGGGAGGGCCCCCTTTATAGATTAGGTAGGTAGCCAGGGCCCCCATTATAACTTAGGTAGGTAGCCAGGGCCCCCTGTATAGATTAGGTAGGTAGCCAGGGCCCCCTGTATAGATTAGGTAGGTAGCCAGGGCCCCCTTTATACATTAGGTAGGTAGTCAGGGCCCCCTGTATAGATTAGGTAGGTAGCCAGGGCCCCCTTTATACATTAGGTAGGTAGCCAGGGCCAACTTTATAGATTAGGTAGGTAGCCAGGGCCCCTTTATAGTATTAGGTAGGTAGCCAGGGTCCCTTTTATACATACGGTATGTAGCCAGGGCCCCCTTTATACATTAGGTAGGTAGCCAGGGCCCCCTTTATACATTAGGTAGGTAGCCAGGGCCCCCTGTATAGATTAGGTAGGTAGCCAGGGCCCCCTGTATAGATTAGGTAGGTAGCCAGGGCCCCCTGTATAGATTAGGTAGGTAGCCAGGGCCCCCTGTATAGATTAGGTAGGTAGCCAGGGCCCCCTGTATAGATTAGGTAGGTTGCCAGAGCCTCCTGTATAGATAAGGTAGGTAGCCAGGGCCCCATGTATAGTTTAGGTAGGTAGCCAGGGCCCCCTGTATAGTTTAGGTACGTAGCCAGGGCCCCCTGTTTAGATTAGGTAGGTAGCAGGCCCCCTACCATAGATTAGAGGTGTGTTAGTAGGGCCCTTTATACATACGATGTAGCCAGGCCCTTTATACATAGGTAGTAGCCAGGCCCTTTATCATTAGTAGGAAGCAGGGCCTGTATTTAGTATGTAACCAGGGCCTGTATAGATTAGGTGGTAGCCGGGCCTGTATATTTAGTAGGTAGCAGGGCATGATAGTTAGGTATGTATCAGGGCCCCTGTATGTAAGGTAGGTCAGGGCCTGTTAGTTTGTGGTAGTCAGCCCCTGTTATTTAGGTGGTAGCAGGGCCCGTAAGATTAGGTAGGTACAGGCCTGTAGTTAGGTAGGTGCCAGGCCCTTATAGATTAGGTGTGTCAGGGCCCCTGAATATTAGTAGGGTCAGGCCCCTGTAGTAAGGTTGTCAGGGCCCTTAACATTAGTATGTGCAGGCCCCTGTATAGATTTTGTAGGTAGCCAGGGCCCCCTTTATAGGTTAGGTAGGTAGCCAGGGCACCCGTTGTATATTATGTATGTAGCCAGGGCCCCCTTTAGATATTAGGTAGGTAGCCAGGGCCCCCTGTATAGATTAGGTAGGCAACCAGGGCCCCTGTATAGATTTTGTAGGTAGCCAGGGCCCCCTTTATAGTTTTGGTAGGTAGCCAGGGCCCCCTGTATAGTTTGGTTAGATAGACAGGGCCCCCTGTATAGTTTAGGTAGGTAGACAGGGCCCCCTGTATAGATTAGGTAGGTGTCCAGGGCCCCCTGTATAGTTTAGGTAGGTAGCCAGGGCCCCCTGTATAGTTTAGGTAGGTAGCCAGGGCCCCCTGTATAGATTAGGTAGGTATCCAGGGCCCCCAGTATAGTTTAGGTAGGTAGCCAGGGCCCCCTGTATAGTTTAGGTAGGTAGCCAGGGCCCCAAGTATAGTTTAGGTAGGCAGCCAGGGCCCCTGTATAGTTTATGTAGGGTGCCAGGGCCCCCTGTATAGATTAGGTAGGTAGTCAGGGCCCCCTGTATAGATTAGGTAGGTAGCCAGGGCCCCCTTTATACATTAGGTAGGTAGCCAGGGCCCCCTTTATATATTATGTAGGTAGCCAGGGCCCCCTTTAGATATTAGGTAGGTAGCCAGGGCCCCCTGTATAGATTAGGTAGGTAGCCAGGGCCCCCTGTATAGATTTTGTAGGTAGCCAGGGCCCCCTGTATAGATAAGGTAGGTAGCCAGGGCCCCCTGTAAAGATAAGGTAGGTAGCCAGGGCCCCCTGTATAGATTAGGTAGGCAACCAGGGCCCCCTGTATAGATAAGGTAGGTAGCAAGGGCCCCCTGTATAGTTAAGTTAGGTAGCTAGGGCCCCATTATTAGTTTAGGTAGGTAGCCTGGGCCCCCTGTATAGATTAGGTAGGTATCCAGGGCCCCCTGTATAGTTTAGGTAGGTATCCAGGGCCCCCTGTATAGTTTAGGTAGGTAGCCAGGGCCCCCTGTATAGATTAGGTAGGTAGCCAGGGCCCCCTGTATAGATTAGGTAGGTAGCCAGGGCCCCCTGTATAGTTTAGGTAGGTAGCCAGGGCCCCCTGTATAGTTTAGGTAGGTAGCCAGGGCCCCCTGTATAGATTAGGTAGGTAGCCAGGGCCCCCTCTATAGTTTAGGTAGGTAGCCAGGGCCCCCTGTATAGATTAGGTAGGTAGTCAGGGCCCCCTGTATAGTTTAGGTAGGTAGCCAGGGCCCCTGTATAGTTTATGTAGGGTGCCAGGGCCCCCTGTTTAGATTAGGTAGGTAGTCAGGGCCCCCTGTATAGATTAGGTAGGTACCCCGGGGGCCCCCCTCTAAGTTTTAGGTATTTTTGCCAGGGGCCCCCTGAAAAAGATTTGGTAGGTACTAGGGCCCCAAGTATATTTTTAGGAAAGGTAGTCAGGGCCCCCTTTATACTTTTATTTTGGTAGGCCACCCCCCCCCTTTAAAACTTTTAGGTGGGTTTCCCCAGGGCCCCCATTTTTCCCCTTAAAATTTGGGTTTGGGAAACCAGGGCCCCTTTTTTAATTGGGTAGGAAACCCAGGGCCCCCTTTTAAGTTTAGGTAGGCAGCCGGGGCCCCCCTGTATGATTAGGGTTAGGTGGGCCAGGGCCCCCTGAAATAGAAAAGGAAATGTACCGGGGCCCCCTGTATAGTTTAGGTATTTGCCGGGGCCCCCCGTAAAGATAAGGTAGGTAGGGGGCCCCCTTTAAATGGGTTTAAAGTTTGGGAAACCCCGGGGCCCCCCTGTGTAAAATTGGGTGGGTATCCGGGGCCCCCCCAGTATATTTTGGGTTTTTTAAGGTAGCCGGGCCCCCTGAATATTTTAGGGTAATAGCCAGGGCCCCCTTATGGGTTTTGGGTGGGGTACCCGGGGGCCCCCTTTTTTAGTTTTAGGTAGGTAGCCGGGGCCCCCTGTAAAAAATTAGGTAGGTACCCGGGGCCCCCTTGTAAATTTAGGTAGGTAGCCAGGGCCCCCTGTATAGATTAGGTAGGTAGTCAGGGCCCCCTGTATAGTTTAGGTAGGTAGCCATGGCCCCTAGTATAGTTTATGTAGGTAGCCAGGGCCCCCTGTATAGTTTAGGTAGGCAGCCAGGGCCCCCTGTCCTCTGAGCGCTCGGGAGGCAGGTCTCAGGCTATCAGTGACCGGATGCGGCGGCCGGACCCCGGGGAGCAGCGACACTACCTCCGGGGCCCACAGGAGCTCGGGACCCACTGGGGGATTCACCGATCTCCCGGCGGCCCAGTCCAAGCCTGTTTATAACCCTAACACATTGTATATACAAATCATTAGACTGTAGAAATTATTGAGCCCCCTATTGATGTAAAACCCTAGGGGGATTTAAAGTTAAAGTACAAAAAAAAAGTTTTAAAGTGTAAAAAAAATGAAAACAAATAAAAGTTCAAATCATCCTCCTTTTGCCATTTTACAAATAAAAAAAATAAAAAAAGTTACACATATTTGCTATTGCCGCGTCCAAAAAAGTCAGATCTATTAAAATATAACATCATTTATCCCGTCCATCATTTAACACCGTAGAAGAAAAAAAAGTTCCAGTCAAAAGTCCAAATTGCTGGTATTTTAGTCATTTCACGTCCCCTAAAAAGTGGAAGAAATTTAATTAAAAAAAAGTCTCATGCAGTCCACGCTGGTCGGAATAAAAAGTTCACTTCACCCCGCAAAAAATGCCCACTCAAGTCCGTAGGTGTTAGTACAAAAAAGTTATTGGTCGCAGAAAATGGCGCTGCCGCACAAATTTGAAAAATAAAACATAACAGAAACTGTACAGGTTTGTTATTGGCAGACACATATTATCCTGTAAAATACAGATAACACATCATTTTTACCGAAGATTGAACGCTGTAAAAACAAAACTCCCGCAAACATGGCTCAAGTACGTTATTTTTTTCAGATTTTGTCCCACTTAGAATTTTTTTTGCGGTTTCCCAGTATATTCTATGGTACGATGAATGATATATCTATGTAGGTGGAAAATTAAAAAAGTTATGGCTCTGGGAAGGAAAGGAGAGAAAAAGGAGCGTGACAGAAAGACGGGAGTTAAACTGCTACGTCTATAGCAGCACCCTCAGTTCACCTCTTTTCCCAAATCTGATATGTCATGTGCCATATGCTGACTTTTTTTTTTTCTTTTTCCTGTTTCAGTTTTTGTGATATAACTGGACCTGACTCTGTAGAAACTCACAATTACCAAAGTAACACAGCAACATTCTCAAGTGTATAATATACATATTTACTCTATTAAACTCAGAGACTCTAAATTGTGCCCTTTAGTCTTTCACATCCATAAACAAGTTTACCCATTCTATGGTTAGTTATTTACAATTGTTTACAATCAAGTCAAGTGTTAAGAAAAAGAAAAAAGCTGAAAAAAGTTTTTGTTTCCTCTCCTCATAGACAGCATGGTGCTGGGTAATAGTTTGGACACCATGTGATTTGAATTATGAGACACTGTTGACATTGTATGAACAAAAATTATTCTATAATAAAAATATAAAGAAGAAATAAAACCAAGTATAAATAGAAAATCATGATACATACCCTCTGTGAAAACTTTTGTAAGATTTTCCATGGGAAATACCAAGAAATCCTCTT
This sequence comes from Phyllomedusa bahiana, assembly GCA_025379985.1. Lineage (NCBI taxonomy): Eukaryota > Metazoa > Chordata > Amphibia > Anura > Hylidae > Phyllomedusa > Phyllomedusa bahiana. The sequence continues at coordinate 30,114 of JAODAL010007199.1, read as the reverse complement.
GAAAAACCTTTTCATCTTTATCTGAACAGTAATGCTCCAGGTGTCGTCGGGAATCAAAGCTGTGAACATTATAGAGCTTGCGATCACCGAAATCCATGGTCTAGTCTTGTCTCACAGACGAGGTGACTGCTTCTGCACCGGAGCTCAAGAGCTTTATATCGTTTCCTGGAATCAGTCAGTAAACTAGGTTAATAATAATTGCTGATAACATCATGGAAAAACATCAATCAAAAAACATTAATATTCTTCAAACAAACAACTCTGAATTATTGTTAAAGTGACAACTGGAAAAAAAAATCTTTTAGGGTGTAGGATGAGACGAAGGATAAAAAGTGCTAGGTTTACAATGGTCCAGCCATGTGACATAAATATGGGGTGGTTTATATAGAATTCGGATGGCCCTGCCACCCAGACAGTGCATCTATCTACAGATAAGTGCCGAATTGTAGGGAGTGACAGAAATGTGTGTGTTAGAGAGACAAGGGGAGTTAGCCATTAGGAATTCTGGTAGGCCAGACTGAGTAGGTGTATACTCAGGGCCCTCTTGAAACTGTAAGGCTATGTTCAAGTTACTAACCATGACCTACAAGGCTCTCCATAACCTATCTCCTCCATACATCTACTCTAATCTCCAGATACCTCCCCTCACGCAATCTCTGCTCCTCACAGGACCTTCTCCTCTGCTCCTCTCTCATCAGCTCCTCACACAACCGTCTCCAAGACTTCACTCGTGCTTCAACCATTCTCTGGAACTCCTTAACCCAAAACATCAGACTCTCCCCAACTTTCACCAGTTTCAAAAGTAACCTACACTAACCCCACCACCAGAACACCGGCTCACAAACATGTCCGCCCCACACCTTATGTCTCTCCCCTCCTCCCTTCTAAATTGTAAGCCCTCACGGGCAGGGTCCTCTTTCCTCTCTGTATCAGTTACTACTCATTTTTCGTCACCATTGTATTTGTTCAACATTTGTTATGTATGTAACTCCCCTTGAATGTACAGCACCATGGAATCAATTGCGCTATAAAATAAATAATAATAATAATAATATTTTCACACTGCTTAAATTGGGACATATTTCGACCTGTAATTTGCGGTGTACTGCGCTCAATACGGGGCAAAATACATCCCAATAATAGAAAACTATGGATTGGATTATGTCTTCTCTCTCAGCTCACATAATATGTCTAGAGAGGGGCGAATTGATTCTAACGAAGTGGAATTCATTTTGAATTCAGGAAAACTTCGATTCTGAACGAAGTCGAAGTTTGAGGTGATTCGCGGGAACGACGCGTGTTTTTTAATGTTAAGATGGCTGCGAGCACATATCGTTACATGGGGCAAAGAACTCTGGGAGGAAGAAGGGCATAGCCTGCATGACATGTGCAGAGGTGAAGCCAATCAGAGACCGGCGGGATTCTGTGATGTCACCGCACTATAGAAGTCCGGGCGCCATGCTCGCTCCTCACACTCCTCTCACTGTACTGTATGGTGAAGCAGCTCCTGCTGCCGCCGCTGCTACTTATGATATCTCATACTAAAGAATTCACTTTTATACAGCGATTTTTAGGGGGTGTCACAGCTTGTCTCAGAGACTGCTCCTCTCACGTTCTAAGTCTGATTTTGTGGGGTATTGCAACTGAAGTCCAGTGTGCGTCCAGTGCAGCTGCATATAAATTTTAATGTTATCTGCTCAGTGATTCAGCACATTGAATATCCAAGGGTTATCTAAGCCTGTTCCTGTTGTATTCAGTGAAAGAAACAGCGTTTTTACAATCCAAATACCACTTAATTTTTGGTTGCTCATTTATTTTGCGCAATGTAGATCCAGGGGTTAATTAAGCGTTGTTCTGCTGTTGCGGTCACTAAAAGAAACGTTCTTTTTCACCTCCAAAGAAGAAATTTTGCCTGTAGCATAATTCATAACCGAAGGTTAATTACAAGTTTTTCTGTTGTTGTGTACCGTAAAATACACGCCGTGTTAACACGCTACAAAGCTGGTAATTGTATGCAGCATAAATCTTTAGCGCAATTTACATCCAGGGGTTAAATAAGCGTTGTTCTGCTGTTGTGGTCACTAAAAGAAACATTCTTTTTCACCGCCAAAGAAGCAATTTTACCTGTAGCATAATCCATATCCAAAGGTTAATTAAGCCTGTTTGTGCTTTTATATTCAGTAAAATACACAGAGTTTTTGAACGGCACATACAAGTCAATTTCTCCTGCCCATTTGTGGAGCGCAATTTATATCCAAGGGTTACCCAAGCTTCTTAGTGGGTTCATTTGGAGTCAAATACAGGGTGTGTATTTATCCTCTACAGATATCTTCATCAAACAGTGTCTGTACATTTTAGAACAAACAGTATGTCAGACAGAGAGGTGGCAGGCTCTTCACCTGCGAGTGTCAGAGGCACAAACATTCCAGGAGCAGGCCCAGGTCGCAGCACAGCAAGGGGACGTCGCAGCAGGGGTCACTCGGTGAGACCACAACTGCCGCTGTCATCTAGCGGCAGTGTGCTGACCAGCAACCCAAGGGTTCTTGATTGGTTGACTAGGTCATCCACTTCCTTCCAGATGACATCTGACAACCCCAGCCAAGAGTCAGTGGGAACGTCAAACACAACCCTTAGTTGGCATGGCCCTGGAGTGGGTAAGCGGCCCTCACTTGTCCTCAACCCGCCTCTGTCCCATCCGGTTCCCTCAGCCAGAGATCTACTATGTGGTCTGGGCTCAGCGCCACTATATAGCGAGGATGAACAATTTGAGGAGGGCAGTCAGCAGCTATTTGGCAGCAAAGAAATGGGGCCAATATCCCCTGCTTCTTGCAGTAGATGCAAAGCATAGATGTGGAGAGTGGCATGGGAGGTCATGTTGTGAGGGGTCAGCCTCTGCATACCAAGAACGTTGATGAGGACAGCAGTGACGATGAAACACAAATTGATGATGATGTAGCCGACCGCACTTAGGAGTCAGGTGAAGCAAGGGCTTCATCATCGTCAGGAGAAGAGGGCGTCAGCTTGCACGTCAGGCAGCGGCGCAGCCAGTAAGTGGGTTGTGTGGCCGTGAGTCAGCAGGGTAGCAGCAGTGTGAGGTCGGGAGCCAAGCGGCCACGGGGTAAAAAACCCGCTTCACAGGTCCATGAAAGTAGCGGCACAGGGGCTCAGCGAGGCAGCGGCGGCAGTAGTCACTCAGTGCGGAGCCTTGGCGGTAAAATCAGATACTCGGCGGTGTGGCAGATCTTTGCTAAGACACCGGATGAGCCGAATATGGGTATATGTAGAATCTGTGGGCAGAAAGGGAGCTAACGTTGGCACCACGGCCCTGCGTCAACACATGCAGCGTCACCATCCGGTGGCCTGGGAGAAACCTGGCTCAGATGTGGTGGTCCACCCTGCCGCCGCAGCAGCAGCAGCGGCCAGTGGCACGCATGCCATTGCAGCCAGTCAAGGCACCACCACCTCTGCAGAAGGGAGCTGTTTCTCTTTGCCATCATCTCTCGGACCAGATACACTCTGCCACCCCAGTTAGAAGGTCCGCTGGACTACTGGGCAGCCAAACTGGGTGTGTGGCCGAAACTTGACGAGTTAGCAGTGGAGAAGCTGTCCTGCCCCGCCATTAGTGTGGCATCAGTGCGGGTGTTCAGTGCGTCAGGGGCCACCATTACCCCAAGGAGAACCCGCTTGTCCACGGGAAATGTGGAACGACTGACCTTTGTCAAGATGAATCAGGCGTGGATTGGCCAGGATTTCCACACAACAATGCCTTAGGCGTCAGACTACATCAGCCATGACGCCTCACCCAAACTGTGAGAAATGAGTCTGGGTTCAAACTACCTGCCTCAGCCACTATTCTGATGCCGCCACCCGTCTGATGCCACACATTTGCTGCCAGTTTCTCCATCTGCCTACCACCATCTTTACCAGGGACTGGTATTGCCACCCACCTCCACACTCTGTCATTGTGCCACTCTATGACCTCATGCTGCTGCTGCTTATGATGCAGCCGTGCCCTCCACACTGTGTCATTGTGCCACTCTCTGACCTCATGCTGCTGCTGCCGTGACCTCCACTCTCTGTCATTGTGCCACTCTGTGGCCTACTACTGTTTTGCCACCTCCAGAATGTCATTATGCCACTGTCTGACCTCATGCTGCTGCTGTGGCTGCTGCCGTGACCTGCACACTGAGTTATTGTGCCTCTCTGTGGCCTACTCCTGTTTTTGCGTCCTCCAGAATTTCTTTTTGCCTCTCTCTGACCTCATGCTGCTGCTGCTGTTGTGACCTCCACTCTCTGTCATTGTGCCACTCTGTGACCTACTACTGTTTTGCCACCTCCAGAATATCATTGTGCCACTGCCTGACCTCATGCTGCTGCTGTGGCTGCTACCGTGACCTCCACACTCTGTCATTGTGCCACTGTCTGACCTCATGCTGCTGCTGTGGCTGCTGCCATGACCTCCCACTGAGTCATTGTGCCACTCTGTGGCCTACTCCTGTTTTTGCCACCTCCAGAATTTCATTGTGCCACTCTTTGACCTCATGCTGCTGCTGCCGTGACCTCCACTCTTTGTCATTGTGCCACTCTGTGGCCTACTACTGTTTTGCCACCTCCAGAATGTCATTGTGCCACTCTCTGACCTCATGCTGCTGCTGTGGCTGCTGCCGTGACCTACACACTCTGTCATTGTGCCACTGTCTGACCTCATGCTGCTGCTGTGGCTGCTGCCATGACCTCCACACTCTATCATTGTGCCACTGTCTGACCTCAAGCTGCTGCTGTGGCTGCTGCTGTGACCTCCACACTGTGTCATTGTGCCACTTCTGACCTCATGCTGCTGCTGTGGCTGCTGCCATGACCTACACACTGTATCATTGTGCCACTCTCTGACCTCATGCTGTTGCTCCTGCCGTCACCTCCACACTGTGTCATTGTGCCACTCTGTGGCCTACTCCTGTTTTTGCCACCTCCAGAATGTCATTGTGCCACTCTCTGACCTCATGCTGCTGTGGCTGCCGCCGTCACCTCCACACTCTATCACTAATGTTGCCACCTGAGCCCTCGGCTTGTTTTTTTCCAGCTGTCGCTGCCATGACTTTATCAGGCTACATTCCACCTTCAGTTTTTTGGTCAGTTTTGCCCTCTTAAGTGCCCAGGGAATTTTATAGTGAAGCGATTCTGAAAGCGGCGGCAGTCATGTGCGTGTCATACTAAAACACAACATTGTATGAAGACCAAACCAATCTCCCTCTGCATATTTAAGCATGGCACAACGTTGTAAAGCACGCTGCAGGCTCTGTGCAGCCTGGAAATAGTTGTTTTTTAACGCATTCGTCCTGAAGCAATTCGGACCAAAACTAATTTTGTTGCAAAATTCGGCGAAGTCACCAAATCGAATTTTTGAGAAATTCTCCCATCTCTAAATATGACACGCGGGGAGATAAGTGACATGTCAATTATTCACGGCGTTTATGCTCCGCGAGTAATGCATGTCTATGGGGCCGGCGGACTGTTGGCCCACCCGTTCCGCTGGGGCTCCCAAACATACGCCGTAATTGCCGGGCGTAACTACGCCCCGCAATTATGCTGTGTGAACTTAGCCTAAGGGTTCTGAGTGTGCCTGTTCGCCCATGGTAGCATGTTCCAGAGAACAGGTGCCGCACGTGTGAAATCTTGGAGACGGGCAAGGGTGGTTCGGATGATTGAGGCATGTAATCGGATATCATCAGCAGAGAGACGGGGTAGGGTGGTAGATGTAGGGGTAGTGCAGAGATGAGGGAGGAGATGTAGGGGGGTGCAGCATTGTGGAGAACTTTATGGGTGAGAGTTATTAGTTTAGTTAGTTTGTATTCTGTAATGAATGGGCAACCAGTGCAGTGACTGACACAGGGTAGAGGCATCAGTATAGTGGCTGGAAAGAAAGACATGCCTGGCTGCTGCATTCAGATTGGAGAGGGGAGAGTTTGCAGGGAGGGAGACCGATAAGTTCTCGAGAAATGGCTTTTAAAAAAAGATATACCGTATATAGGAAACAAGCAGAATGGAACCAGCCGAACTCCAGGGTAGAAAGCAGCGCAAAAATAAGAACTTTATTGGATTAAAATCATATCCAGACCATTAAAAACATTAAAGGACAGAGCAAAAAATAGCCAGCTCCTTGCTGACATGTTTTGCATCAAAAGGGGACATGACTGCCTATAACTACCTATGGGGACATGACTTCCAATAGCTACCTATGGTGACATGACTCTGCCTATAGCTACCTATTTGGACATGACTCTGCCTATAGCTACCTATGGGGACATGACCCTGCCTATAGCTACCTATGGGGACATAACCCTGCCTATACCTACCTATGCGGACAATAACCTGTCTATAACTACCTATGGGGACATAAACCTGCTTTTAACTACCTATGGGGGACATATATACCTGCCTATGTAATTTTATTGGTATCTATTTTTATTTTTTAAATTTACCATTAGCTGCTGCATTTTCCACCCTAGGCTCAAAAAGTTTTCCCATTTTTTTGTGGCAAAAGTAGGTGCCTCGGCTTATACTCGGGTCGGCTTATACTCGAGTATATATGGTATGTTTAACCATGTAATAGGGACGGTAGAAGTAATATACTGCCTTGGTCACCAACAGGGTTGTACTGGGCAATGGGGTAGAGTGGTATGATCTCTTCATTCAGTTTCTCAATAGATATTTACAGGTTCCAGTTAAAAAATGATGAATGTAGCAGAGTTTTGTCTGACTCTCTATAGCCTACCTAAGCCCTGCCAGTCTACATATATGGGCCCCTATACCCTTTCTATACCCTACCTGCCTACCTATATTGACCCATATAACCTACCTAAAACCTGCCTGCTTGTCCATGTGGGCCCCTATATTCCCCACCTAAATCCTTCCTGCTATTATGGGGCCCCCTATAGCCCACCTAAAGCCTTCCTATGTTTATGGGGACCCTTATAGCCTACCTATACCCTGCCAGTTTATATGGACCCCCCTACATAAACCCTGTCTACCTATATGGGGCCACTTATAGCCTACCTAAATGCTGCCTGCTTATATGGGGCTCCTGTAGCCTACCTGAAGCCTCCCTTCTTATATGGGCCCCACCTATAGCCTGTCTACCTACCTATGTGGGCCCCACCTATAGTCTACCTACCTAGCTAGCTGGGGATTAGCAACAGCCTACTTAGCTATCTGGGGCTACCTACAGCCTGCCTACCTACCTGTAGCCTACCTATCTGACTGGGACCTATGTACAATCTACGTAACTGGGATCGTTGTACTTCCTACCTGCCTGGGGCCTTTGTATTGCCTATATACCTGGGGCCTATGTACTGTCTGCCTACCTACCTGGAGCCTACCATCCTACCTACCTAGGGCCTACCAACCTAATGAATGGGGGTCTACCTGCATGGTAATATGATTTGGAGGGGTACAGGCCATAGCGGTAACACAATCTACTGTGTTGTTAAACCATTGTTCCTGTCAACCCCTCTAAGAGACTGGTCCTCTATGTTGTATCCTGTACCCCCTATCCCACCCCTGGTAAGTTTGTACAGAGGTGGGGGACACTGATGGAGATGCTGGAAAAGTGAGGATTTTAAGATATTTGTGTCCAAATTTTCGGGGAAAATTTTTTGTCGGGAGAAGTCATAAGGGGGCTGGACCCATTCAGAAGAAAACGGAATGCGAATGACACATCAGAGAATCTGCAGAGTCACTGTATGGTGATAAAATACAGAAAACAGGGGGGGCGGGGTTTGGGTATGGCCAAGTAAGGACGTGTGCTTTGCAGCTCCTCTACCATATTCAAAGAACCGGGCTAACGCTGCTTAAGAATGGGGAAAACTCGAAAAAACCAGGACTGCGTCTCTACCTCCCGCTGCCCCCCAGGGGATATCCCCGGTTTTTTTTCGGGGTTTTTTCGGCCCTTATGTCCCGAAGGGGAGCAGGAAGAGGCAGCTCCCCCCAAGAGGGGCCGCGTGGACCCAGGCCAAACCCCGTGGGGGCTGCCCTCCTACACCGGGGGACTTCCCTTCCACCCGTTCTGGACGCCGCAGGGAGCCTTTGAACCGTATCCGGGCCAACCTCCGCCGCGGGGAAAAACCGGGCTCCTGGGCGTGCCGCCCATCCTCCCCGGGCGCTGCCACTAGGGCCCCGGACCTCACCCCCTGCCCGAAGCCTCTCCTCTTGCCCCCATGCCGCCGGGATCCCTCCCTCATCGGCTCCTGCCTGGGGCCGGCTGACTCTCCCCCCGGACCCTGCTAGGGGGGCCCGGGGTCCACCTCCTGCTGCGGAACCTCTCCTCCTACCCCAGCCCCCCGGGGACTCTCCTCCCCTCGGCTCCTGACTCGCGGTGCCGGGAGTCCGAGGCACTCGCTCCTCACCCGTGCTCCCGGGCTCTACGCCCTGACGTCAGTTCAGCCGCGGGAGCCCGGCACCTCTCTTCGCCGGACGGCATACATTTTTGGGCGCATCCAGCGCTGGGCAGCAGCCCCGGTTTTTCCCCCGCCGCCGTGGAGGAGCAAGCTGACTGCGTCCACACCCCTGGGGGGACAGCCCCAGGACAGAGTACCAGGTCCTAAGGGGCCCCGTAAACTCTGTCCCCTCAAGCGTCCTCCCACCTCAAGCCCCCCCTGGACCCCTCTCCATAAGCCCTCCCCATCCGGGCCAAAGGGAAGGGGGACCACCCTGCGGTTTGCCCCTCCTAAATCCCTGGTCCACCCCCCCCTCAAACCCCCCGGACTCTGCCCGCTGAGATTTGGGTTCCTGCGGCCATTGGACCCCTTTCTGCCACCCTCCGGGCGACCCCCTTTGCTCGGTGGGGAGCCCTGTGCGCAGGACCCCACGCAGAACCCCTTTGCCTGCCAAGTGAACGGGGGTTAAAATCCCCTGTTTTTTGTCTGTAAACCCCCTCCATGTAGCGCCCGGACTCCCAGGGGCCCCCGTTGGATCTCCCTCCCTTGCTGCAACCGGCCCCGACTTTTTTCCCCCTCGGGCCCACGGGCTCTTCCTGGTGTCCCCCGTCTGTTGCCGGGACCCGGATTGTCCTTCTCCTTTTCATGGCCCCAAATCCACCACTCTGGTACCCCCCTCTACCCTCCCGCTTATCACTCTCAAAAGGGGCATTTAGGGCTCAAATTTGGCGGTTTCAGACCATTGCCACCGCCCTTTTAGTTCTCTACCGGGAGGCTCTGTGGGCTCTCACCCCCCCATCCCCCTTCCTATGGGCGTTAAACCCCCCCACATGTCGCCTAGACCTCTAACCAACCGTAACCTTGCTGATCTTAAAAACTCCCCAGAACTTGCCAAAGGGGCAAGATATACTTCATACCACGACTGCTTGAAGAACACGGGAAGGATTAGCCCATTCCCGTACAGAACTCTCCCAACTCGAGCAAAGTAACCCCCTCCAGCAAGCTCAAGAGTCGTCTTCACCCCCCGTCTGCCTTGCGGGGGGTAGTACAACAAACACCCTCAACTGTTCCATCTACAGCACATCTGACATATTGAAAATGGGGGGAGATGCAATAATCTCGGGATTCGAGGTCCCCCCAAAACGTCCCTTCCTCTGATCTTTATTCACTGTTTCAGCAATCTTCAACACAATTGGGCCTCCCCCAAACGCTCACATTTAATTTGGGTAAGTCCATAAGCCCTTCGCCCCCGATCCGAATGACCAGCACCCGCGGGGGTGTCTGCCGGTTCACTTTTTCCCCGCTTAAAGAAAAATCATGACCCAGTGAGGAAGGGCCCGGTCCCCCCGTTTTCAAGGCGTCACTTTACAAATTTACCCGGGCTTTTCCCGCCACACCTAGCCCAAGAGCCATGTTGCGACCTATCCTCACGTGCCAAGGAGCGGAATATCGCTTACAGAGGGGGCTTCCCCTTTGCCCTTATCGCCTGGCTGGGGATCAATCCTATACTATACTTCTCCTGAGAGTCCCGCCTTTTTACGGACTTGCTTCTCGATTTGGGCCCCTGCCGGATGGGCCCAAATCCTCTTCCCCCTTTTAGTAGGAATCCTCGAGAACACCCCTGAAGAAAATTTTCCCCTCCTCCAGCGGCCCCCCCCCAAAGGGCCCGCAACAGAAACCCCGTTCAGCCAAAAACCCACTTGGGTCGGCCCTGCCCTGCCCCCCGGACTTTCGTTACTACCTAGCCTCTCCCCCACAGCTTATTGTTTTGGGGCTTGCATTTTTGATGGCCTGGTTTTTATATGGTCCCCCGGGCCTTTTCCCCTATGCCCAGTGGGAATTCTGTTTGGGCCCTTTTGGGCCTCATACTGTTCCTTTCTACTTGGGTTTACCCTCTCTGACATTTTTATTGCATTTTTTATTCATATATTAGCCTGGTTTCTTTTTCCAGCTCATAACCTGTCTCATCTGCTGCTGGAGCTATTTTGAACCAGCCTCACTAGGTTGGGATTCCCTCCTAGCCATTTTGGGGTTGAGGGTCTCCCCGGTTTTCAGATACTAAAACATTCTTTTTTGCAGGGTTCTTTCCTCTTCTTTTCGGTTTTTTTTTTCCTTTTTCGTTTTTTGGCTTCTCGTCCCCCCCTCCTCCCTCCCCCCCCTTTTCTGTTTGGGCCACGGGGGCTGGGGCCCTACACCAGCATTTTCTCCCTCTCGGTTAAATGGGGGGTTTAAAATTGGGTTCCTCACACCAAAGGGGGGAACATCCCGGGGAAACCTCCAAATCCCTATCACTTCCCCCAAAAAACAGGGCCATGTAGCAGTTTTTCAGAGACCCACTTTAAATCCTCCAGGGCCCCCGCCCTTAAAAACGGGATTATACCGAATGGTTTTTCGCCAACTACTCCCTTTCAAGAGTAGGTGGAGCACGCCCTCCACAAGTCCTGCCACACCCGGTCTTGGACTCTGTAAAGGGTCCTGAAGCTAGATTATCATCCGGCCTGTCATCAAGGGCTCATGTTCGCCATAAAGTCAATTTTATCCCCTAACCAGGGCAGGTTTCCCTTTTTTTGGCATCCCCAGATTTCTGGATGCCCGGTGAGGGGACTACATTTTCGCGGGGATTTTAAAATTGACTCTTGATCCAACCCTGGATAACTCCTCTGGGGGGGCGTCCCCCCCTATTTGGCCCTCAAACGGGGAAAGGGGGGCCCCCTTCGCTTTCAGCTTAGCGATATTTTGGGGCCTTAACATCCCTTTGGGTCGGGATTATGCTTCTATTCCCTACCCCACAATACATATATCCCCATTATTATCTTCTAACCCAACATGGGCCCCCCATGGTTTTGACATACCTCTATTGGGAAACGTACTGGGCGGGTCACGCTCCTGTTTATGCATCTTCATCTCCCGTCCCGCTTTTCCCCACACAGGACCTGGAGACTAATGAATCTTTACTGCTGACTCGGTCTGCTTACCATCTTCGCAGACCCTCACCATTTTGTCCCCGACATAAGGGACACGACTGTCCTACGAAAAAAGGGAGGGGTCTGAAAAGCTGTTAAGGGGCTCCTTATCAAGCAGGGGGTTGCCCCGAAGAGGGGAAGGGGTCCGCTTTTTGCAAAGGCCCACAAACAGTGGGATCACTGGAAACCCTTTATAAGCACCCTTCCCCGCCGTCCCCAGGATTCTCTGGCCCGCGGGGGTGCGATGCCTCCTTTTGGCCTCAGGATAGGCTCAAAAAAGTCTGTCGCAGTAAATTTTAAAAGAGTTTTTAAAAAGAGTGGTCTCTCTGGCTAGGGGTCTCCCATGGAGAGATTATTTTTTTCCTCCCCGGGCCCTAACACCTGACTTCCCCCCCCTTTTTATCTGTGGCTCCTTTCCCCCCCCTGATCACTCTCTCCCCCCTTTTCGGCTTGGGGGAAGGAGCTCCAAAATCTTTCCTATGGATCAAAGGAAAAAATGTTTTTTTCCTCACCCACAAAGCCGTTTTGCTAGCAAGTCCCAGAGACTATTATAAAAAACCTTTTCCCTGGTATAGGTGCCGTCTCTCCTCCACAAAAAGGTTCCCTTCGGGGGCCCGGGAAAAATGCTGGCGTTGTAATCAGGAGCCGGGCACAATGGTCCATATATGGTGGGGATGTGCGGCTATCAGGGGGTTTTGGGTTATCGTGCTACGGGCTATCGCTGACTGCACCGGGGTCTCTGTGCCGAACTCTCCCGAGGCTGCGCTATTGTTTATGTTTCGACTTCCCCAAGTCACTTATAAGAAATCCCTGGTTAGACATCTCATTCAGACGGCTAAAACTATTATACCTAGGCACTGGCGTCAGACTTCCGCCCCCTCTGTTGGGGAGTGGATTGAAGAGGTTTCCTTCCTCTATCGTATGGAGGAATTGATAATCCACTCACACGATGACGCTACCAGGTTCTTGCGCACCTGGACCCCGTGGGTCCTATTTCAGGCCTCCCAGGCCTTTAGAACCCTGTCAGGTTAGTGGGATTACGGGATGGGGGGGGCTTTAGTGGTCTCTCCCTTGGTGTTGACCCCGATTCTCCTTTCTTGGAGTATTACATTTTGCGTACTCAGCTGCCATTATCACCCCTCGTGGTCTGATGGTCTTGGTGGGCTTTTCTCCTCTAACCCCCCCTCCCCCTTCGGTTTTGTGTTCTCTCTCCCTTTTTTTTTCTCTTTCTCTCTCTCTTTGTTGTTTTGTTTTTTGACCCAGTTGTACTATTACTCTCACAGTCCTGAGTCGTTTTTGCATATGTCTGCATATTCTTTTGTTTCTCCTCATTAACAGAAGTGCATTGTCGATTCTGCCTCCATCACTGTACATTCTTATAGGATGTGACTGTGAGACTTTGTTCTTTGTCTTTGTTATATGAAAATGTTTAATAAACACTAAATTTAAAAAAAAAAAAAAAAAAGAAAACAGAGCCTGTGTACACATATCTACCACTATATGGTCACTGTTTTGTGGTAATATACAGTTTGTAGGACACCTGTGTACATTGGTATATACCACCCTATGGTCACTGTATGGTGGTAATTTAAAGTCTGTAGAGCACCTGTGTACACTGGTATATACCACTATATGGTCACTCTATTGTGGTAATATTGGTCTTTATATACTGATCTTTACTCAGTAATAAAATAGGGTTAATATTCAGTAACTATGTGGTGGTAATTTGTTGTTGTGTTCTGGAGGTATAATCAGGTTCCTACGTAGTAGCATTAATGATAATGTTTGGTAATGTTGGTCTTGGTATAGTGGGATTTGTTTGGTAGCAATTTGATGGTTATATGTATGGTGAGCATGACTTAAAAAGAGGTCCCAGTAAATGTTCGTGGTCAGGGGGCGGGAGGAGGGCCCCATCCAAAAATTTGCTGTGGGGAGAAGGATTCTCTAGTTATTCCCCTGCATGTAGAATATAGTCCTTTAATCTCAGGATCCTCCATAATCTTGTGCACTCTGATCTGTTTGAGCCGGATAGTAACAGTATGGCTGGGCAAGCCATGCAATTTTATGGAAACCAATGAGGCTTGGCTCTTTCTAGCACTGATTAGCACCAATTTAGCTTTACATTCTGTGCTGTCTGGGTGTAGGTGGTGCTTCTGGTCTTCTCTTATATGTGCACACTTTAACACTTTGTGGGAACTGTTTAGCACTTTGTAGGATCTGTATGACTGTGTGGATTCAGTATGGCATGGCTATGTTCTGGCACAGTGTGGCACTATGGGCATTGTTAGATAAGCCACTGTTTTTTGTTTTTTTTTAATTGGTGAAAAAACACTTAAAAATATATTTTGTATATCAAGGTCAAGGTGTATAAAATACCCCAACTACTAATAATTCAAAATTACTCAATGTAATTTCAATATAATTGAAGCAACATCGTGGAATCATCTGATCCCTTATTGTTTATTTGTCTTATGTTTTTTGTTTAATGCAGTCATCTTCTACAAACAGTGGCAGCACCTGAGGATCAGGAGAACTCATGTATCACTAACAGCAAAGTATGTCAATAAAATACAAAGTCACATTGCAAAGTCCTTTTGATTTAACACTTTGAGAGCCCAAAGTGTCACCACGATGACCTCCTCTAAATGTACAGCCATGTGGATCATGTGAAAACATCAGCTGTGCAACATGATAACTATGGGGCCACATGTATGAAAACTGTCTAGGTCTAAAACTCACTTTGTTGCCCATAGCCACCAATCAAAGCGCCCCTTTTTACTCATTATTGCCCTGGAAAAATGAGAGGGGCGCTCTGATTGGTTGCTATGGGCAACAAAGTGAGTTTTAGACCTAAACTGTTTCATACATGTGGCCCAAAGTGTGGAGCTGTGAGAGACAACTAACAACACATAGCAATGGCTCTGATTAAACAAAAACATCATTGCTAGCCATATAAACCTTCTGTTCTGTCTGGGTGTAGGTGGTGTTGCTGTTTGTCTCTTATGTGTGCATACTTTAACACTATGTGGCATCTGTTTAGCACTGTGGAAGATCTGTATTAATATGGGGCGTCGCTAGGCGATTTTATCCTTTGGACATGAAGACTTCCACTGAGCAGAGAGCGAGAGCTCCGTGCCCCGCGGAGTGCTCTGATGGGTCCCAAGCAGTCTTGCGGCTCACCAAAGCACACAACACAGGCAGCATGAGAATGTCATCACATCGCCCGCGCAGGATGATGACGTCACATTGTCTGTGTGCAGGAAGACAGGAAGAAGGAAATGCTTAATCAGAGGGGAATGGGGAGAGGTGAGTACTATTAGTTTTTTCTTTTTTAATTAGCTTTATAGACCCACCTACAGACTGGTGGGCAACCTATATACCTATTCTTACTGAGAGACAAATATTCCTACTGACTGGGGGGCAACCTTTACACATATAGTTGTTGAGGAACATATATACTTATGACTGGGGGGGGGGCAACCTATTTACCTATTGCTACTGGGGGAAAATCTATATACCTACAGAATGGGGGGCAACCTATATACATATAGCTGCTGTCCCTAGCATAGAGTCTGTATCCAAGACAGAAGTAGAATAGTGAAGAAATCAGGCGATACCTTTTAGAGGCTAACTGAGTATATTTGATAGTGAGCTTTCGAGAGGACCAGCTCTCTTCTTCAGACTGATGTTATACAACAAACTGAAAATACACAGACGTTTTATACACACAAGACATGGATCTTCAAAGGATCTTAGAATTCTTAAAAATAACAAAATGCAAAATATAGTAGAGAGTTTTTAAACCTGCAAGAATTAAAATTTGGAACTTGTGGGGCGGAGGGAGTGATCAGAAATTTTATTTTTTTCTTTATATCAATGGGGGGAGATTTGTTGC
Organism: Phyllomedusa bahiana; assembly: GCA_025379985.1. Taxonomy (NCBI): domain Eukaryota; kingdom Metazoa; phylum Chordata; class Amphibia; order Anura; family Hylidae; genus Phyllomedusa; species Phyllomedusa bahiana. Next base: position 14,824 of record JAODAL010007199.1, on the reverse strand, counting down.
ACTCACAGTTCACACATAGTTTTGACATGAAGCGGGCATGATATTTAACCCATTTTGCGATTTTTTAAATTTTTTGATTAATTTTTTTCCCCATTCCTTTCCCTCCCCCTCGAGTCTTAAAAATTCCTTTAAGCCCTTTCCCCTGCAAATTTCCAGGAAGATTTTTGTATAACATCGTCGAAGAAAGAGTGTTCTCGAAGTCACTATCAAAATCCCCGTTCCCTCTAAAAGGTATACCTGATTCTTACTATTCTATTATTCTATGGTAAAAAGGGTTACAGCATTATACCCAAGACAAAGTACCCAGTTTTCCAAAAACCCAAATTCTCTTTCCTAACCCAATTTTTTAGCATTATTTAGCTCTCTAATCTCCCACATTCTTGGTTTTTGGCCCGTGTTACAGGTAGTATTTCTGAAAAAACTAACTTGGAGGTACTTGCCTTGAGCTTTTGGCCTAAGTCTCTGAAATCTTTCTTCAGGAAATTCCACCTACTCAAAATTATCATTGGTACCAATGTGGGGCCAAGCAGCAGGATTTCAGTTTTCCCCCAAACAATTGTAACCTGATCCCCGGTATTTAATTTGGGGGCCCCGGTAAACAAATACTGTTTAGATCCGGTTTTTTACAGATTGCCCTATCTGTTCCCCCTAAATAAGGAGTCCACAACTACCAAACACCTCTATAGCCAAAATCTGCCTCCTATTCCACCTACTGGAGCAAAAGGGGTAGTGTCTTGTGAAGCACGCTATTTCTGAGACAATCCCCCTCAATTCCTTTTAGCAAATTTATTGGGATGGGTAGATCAAAATAGGCCTCCAGGGAAACTTTTCCTGTTACCCTTCTTTCTGACTGTCACCCATCTAGCTGCCTCATGTCCCTGCACCTCCATGCGGCCATCCTCCCCATCATCTACCCCAACAAGTGATTGCTCAGTGAGAAGCAAATTCGCTTCCAACAGTGCAACCCCAACCAGAGCGTTACCCTATTAAAATATCCTTATAATATAGAAAGTGTTCCAACATACTTCCATCTACCCAACAATCATTAGATTTTATCAGTGGACAGTAAGCATGGGAAAAATCTAGTGCTACAACAATAGGTGGTGAGGGAGACGGAGAGGGAAAGGGAGATGGAGACTCCCATACCACAGGCCTGCGCCCGAAGACATACTCTGACTTTGGGTTGTAGGACCTGAATAGACAATTGTAGTATATTACAGTGTAAGCACCTGTTTTATAAAGGTTGTTTAAAGAGAAATAAGAAAATTCAGTAAATCCTTCAGTTCATAGGAAGAAACAAGTCTTGCTTCTGCACATTACGCGTGGCGTAAGTCAGCAGGATGGAGCCAAACATGGTATATGTAGAAGCCAACGGGTCAAGTCTGTCCTCATTACTAGTGGGCGCATTGTTAAATTATCTTCCCTGATTGGTTTGGAGAAACATCTTGCGGGAAGACTGGAAAGAGAGATTGAAAGGGGCAGCTCGGCTGTGCAATGGGGCGTCTCATATTAAAGCCGAGCTGACACTCAGCATGCTGGACAGGGAAACTTGAAAAACCATCATGCTCAGACTAGCATGACAGAGGGAGAGGTTTGAACAGATCATAGACCTGCTAGAAGATGTTTTTAGGAGTGTGTTGTCTGAAGCCATGCTACAGAAGAGATTCTTTGCCTGACATCAACAAGAAGGAGAGATACTGTATTTGCAGACTTGTAAATGTAACATAACACCCACCAAAATCTGCCTTCCAAAAACCAAACAGCGCTTCATCCCTTGCAAACAACAGTTTACATACACAAGATTCCTTGTCAAAATTAAACATTTTCAGCTAAAATCGCAGATTATTGGAAAAATGTTTTTCATTTTTGCTGCCTAATGCTAAAAATTTTGCGAAATACCTGTGTGTTTGATATACACCCCTGTACATATTCCTTAAGGCGTGTATTTTCCAATGTGAGGCCCTATTAGGGGTGTTTATTAAGTTTTAACATCTTAGGGTGTCCGCAAACCTGAAATTGCTCCTATAGAAAATTGTCATGAAAACAAGACCTCAAAGTCCAGTAGGTTCTTCTCATATTCTGAGGCTTGTGGTTTAGTCGAATAGTTCACCAGGGCCACAAATCTATGTTGCAAATATTCTTGAACGTGTGAAAAATTCCTACTAAATTCAAAGCCACCTAATATCCTAAAAAAATAAAAATACACTTAAAAATGATGCTAAGCTACAGAGGACATATGGTGGATGCTAGTTATATGGAAAAACTGTCTTACATACAGAAATTTTTGAACTTTGGAAATGGCAAATTTTTCAAAATTCTCACAGCAATTTGATGTTTTTCACAATAAACAAAGTTTGTATGGACCAAAATTTCTAATTAACTTAAAGCACAATGTGTCACAAGAAAATAAACTCTGAATCACATGGATAGGCAAAAGTATCATAAAGTTATTCTCACATAAAGTGACCCAGGTCAGATTTCAAAACTGGTGCTCTGTGAGGAAGATTAAAACTGGCTGCAGCAGTAAAAGGTTAAAAGTGAACTGAAAGCTCATTTATTCAGGAAAGTCTACACCCGAAAATAACCCTGCTGCTTCGACACAAACAACTTCTCCTCCTTCCCTTGTACATTGCATGCTCCATCAAAGAGGACCCTCTCTTTATCAGTTTTCTATTTAGTATGGATTGATACTTCTGTATAGTTTGACAATCTCAGATAATGGATATGGATGTTTGGATAATGGGTTTCTCTGATCTCATTTGAAGTATGACATAGAATAAGGTTGTAGAAGAGTGAAGAAATCAGGCGATACCTTTTAGAGGCTAACTGAGTATATTTGATGGTAAGTTTCGAAGAGAACTAGCTCCCCTTCTTAGACATGAGGATAAACAAGAAATTAAAAATTCACAGGCTTTTTTTTACACAAAAAGGACATGGACCTTCAAAGGATCTTAAAATTTTTTAAAAACATAAAAAAAAAAGCAATATAAGAAAAAAGTCATTTACAAAGGTCAAAAAATTTTAAACTTCTGGAAACTTGTGAGGCTTGCCCAGAGGGGTCGTAAATCTGCCGTCTTATCTCACACCCTTAAAGGGTTTTAATTTGTGGGCCTTTCACGGGTTCAAAAAATAGTTTGAATAAAGCTAGCAGGGATTTTTAAACCCCATTTTGCGGGGTTTGTTTTTTTTGGGCTTAAATTTTAAAATTCCCACTCCTTTCTCTCCCTTGCGTTTTAAAAGTGTTCCTTTAAAAACCCAAATCTTCAGATCTTCAATACAGTGGTCCTTTCTGGAAAAGGTGTTGGGGCCACGGAAGATCAGTTTACTGTTTTTTTAATAGGAATCTGGGGGGATTTCAGGCGCGGGCTGAGTTTTCTGTCCTGTTTCCCCACAAAAAGGGCCCTGTGGTGGGCTTTTGCGCCCCAAAATGTTTCAGAAAAAACCCCCTTTGGGTAGCCCTGCGGGGACAAAATGTCCCCAAATTTCTGTGCCCTGCTGGACGTGGGACAGGTCCCTGTCAGGCGGGGGAGGTGCCTAAAGGTCTTGCACCTTTTTTTGCGGGAAGGGTGAGGGGTGCCATTTTCATTTGGGGGGCCTTCAGGGCGTTTCCGGGCCCAAAAATACCCCGAGGTTTGGGGGTTTTTCCCGGAAAGGGAGGAGAGGGGGGCGGGGAAATAATGTCTTTGAGTCTATTGTCTCTATGTAGCACGGGTTTGAAGTTTTGGCAAACTTTCTTTGGATCTCCACTGTGGGTTGTAGGTTACAATTTGGGGCCCACCGTTCTTCATTCTGGGTCCTTGTATGAAAATAGACTGTCCCCTGGTTTGGCGGCCGGGGTTTTCTGATTTTTATTGTCCCTCACTTTTGGGGCCCCGTATACAATTGGAGAAATGTTGTCCTCAGATCCAGGAGGTGTTTGTTCCCGGTCTGTCTTTTTGGAGAAATACGATTGTATGTATAGGCCCGGCTGTGATAAAAAGGAAATTTCTTTGTGTGCTTGGGGTGGAAGCTGTTTATTCCCGAGGTAGGGCCCTTTGTTGTTGGGGTTTTGGTACATGATGTGAGTAGCCGGGGGTTTTCTGATTTTGTTTTTAGTATCCAGAAATGGTTTTTTTCTTGAATAGGGGAAGCTTGAGGTTGTGGTGGGGTGGAAGTTATTGAAGTTTATTTGGAATTGAATTTTGGGGCCCCCTCGCCCGCAGTTTCCCGTTTACAATGTTTTATGATGTAACGGAGGTAAGTCATGGGGTTTTTGGGGGTGCATGTGGATAGATTTCGTCCTTTTCCCGTTCAGCCCTAAAAAGGTTTGCATACCCGGGGTGCCCATCTGGAAACCCCTTGAAGTTCCCATTGCCCGTAGATATTGGTTCCTTTTCCCAAAATTTTAAAAAAGTTTTGGCTGGGTTTTTTTTGGGAAATGTATGGGGTTGTTATTTTGGGTTTTTTTTGGGAGGTTTAGTTTCCCAAAGGGGTGTCCGACTTTCGGCCAAATCCAAAACCTTGTGGGGAAGGGGTTTGTTCAACGATTTACATCCTTTGGGTTTCCAAAATGGGGCCCCCAGAAAATGGAGAGGGCATTGAGTTTTTTAAAAAGATCCCTGGTGTCCCGGATGTAACTAGGAGTTCTCTGCCCGGGGTTTTAGGAAAATTTTCCCCCCAACTGATGATATTCTCTGCAAAATGGGTTAAAAAAATATCCCTTTCTAGCTTTATTCAAACTATTGTGGGAAATGTGAGGGGCCCCAAATTACCGGGGGAGGGGTGTGAGTAAAAGGCGGCAGGGTTTAAAATGACCCTCTGTCATGCCTCCAAGTTTCCAGATAGTTAAAATTTTTTGCCTGTTTAAAAGGGCTTGTTTTGCTTATATTGCATTTTGTTTTGTTTAAAAAATTCTTTAAAATCCCTTTTAAAGGGCCATGTTTTTGTGTGTATAAAAAAACCTGTGAAATTTTAATTTTTGTATATCATCATGTTGAAGAAGGGAGGGTGTTCTTTTCGAAAAAATTACCATCAAAAATACTCAGTTAGCCCCTAAAAAGGGATCGCCTGATTTTTTTTTCACTTTCTACTACTTTCTATGGCTAAAAACGGTACAAATTAAATAATTAAAAATAAGGTTGTTGAGTGGGGAGCAGTATAAAGATGGAGAAGGAGGTTTTGTGAATCATTATTTCTTGGGAGATTACCCCCAGGGACAGACCACCTGGGCAATGAGGGAAAAGTATTAGGACTAGGATGGGAAAAAACTCAAAAATTTAGTTCGCTGCTTTTGCCGAATTTTTCCCACAAAATCAGTTTCGTCCCGAATAAATTCGGGAGAAAACGGTTTTAAAAAACAGCTATTTCCCGGCTTTAAGAGGGCCCGAGGGTGCTGTAGAAAAATTGGGCCTTTTTAAATATGAAAAGGGGGCTTGGTTTTTGGGCTTAAACAATGCTGGTTTTTATTGACACAACATGAAAGCAGCGCTCTTAGAAACGCTTTATCTAAAAATTCCCTGTGCCCTACAGAGGCAAATGACCAGAAAAACTGAAGCAGGGAAAGCAGCCTGATAATATAAAGGCAGGCCCCGCCCCCCGGTAAAAAACAAGCTTTAGGGCTAAGATCCACGATTTGCGTAAAGAACAAACCCGTAGTAGCTTTTCCCGGAAACCCCTTTCGATCGCAGTACAGTAAGGGGACAATTTGCAGTAGCCCCACGGGGCGGAATTAAAATAAAGGGCCCCGGGTTTTTACCAAAACCCCCGCAAAGTGGGATGGACTTGCTGCAGGGGGAGTCTACCGGGCTTTACCCCGGTGACTTGCTTGCGGTGGCACCGGGGTTACGGGGTACAAAATCATAAGGCAAAACGGATGGGGGACAAGCTAAGGTCAGACACCACAAGGATGGGGGTCAAGGGACGGAGGAAAAGGGGACGGTAAAAAGGATAGACAGACAGCTAAAGGAGGAGCGGAGGTGGTTTTTCCTGTCTGAAATTTTTACTACGTTTTCACTTTCTTCTACTGAAAAGCTCACCAAACCATTTTTTGAAAGCATTTTTTTGTTTTTCATTTTCCAGTTTGTACAAAATTTCCCCATCACTAATGGCACCAAATGCAAAATAAGCACCTAAAACATTCCCTGTTTCAAGTCCCTTCAATCCATACCTGCATTCAACAAAATTGGTGTCACGCAGAAACTGGGTTTAAACTACCACGTTATACTTTTTAATAAACTCGTTGGAGCTTTTTTAAAAGGGATTAATGAAGAATTGATGGAGTAAAGCCTTGGCCAAAAATCGTTTCGGAACATTCAAACTGACACGGAGGGTTCTCTATAACTTGAGTTTTTTTCCTCCCTCTCAGAAAAGGGAAAAAAGGGTCCCATTTTGGACCGAAAAGAGGGTCCTAAGGGTGGAAGCCAGAATCATCCCCCTGCCCCAGGTGACATTCACGTCACTACCATCAAATCACAGAGCGGGGGCCCTGTGCGCAAGGCCCCGAGGGACTCCCGCCTCCCCCTCCACTGATACCCACGGGCTTGGGGACAGTGGGACAATACAGAGTGTGGAGGTCAGGCAGCAGCCCCAGCACACTTGAGGGCGACATGGGACAATGACAGATTTGGAGGGCAAGGAGCAGCCCCCAGCAGCAGCATGAGCAGACAGGGACAATGACATTCTGGAGGTGCAAAACAGGAGTAGGCCCCAGGGGCACAATGACAGAGTTCGAGGGATGGCAGGGGCAACAGCATGAGATCAAGAGTGGCACAAAGAACGGTGTGTAGGTACGGCAGCAGCACAACACATGAGGGCAGAGAGTACACAAGACAGGGTGTGGAGGTCATGGCACCCGCAACCGCAGCAGCAGCATAGGCAAAAGTGCACAATGACAAGTTGTGGAGTGGGGCAATACCATCCCGTTAAAGATTGGGGTAGGGGAATGGGGAAACTGGGAGCAGAGTGGGCTCAGGGGGGGGTGGCGGGATCAGAATAGTACTGAGGCAGGGAGTTTGAAACCCCAAATTTTTTCTCACATTTGGGTGAGGGGCATGGCTGATTTAACGACGCCTAAGGCATTTGGGGTGGGGAAATCCTGGGCCGATCCACGCCTGATTCATCTTTACAAAGGTCGTCTTCCACATGTCCCGTGGGCAAGCGGGGTTTTCCTTGGGTAACATGGCCCCCGCCGCACTGAAAAACCCCCGATGACTACGGCGGGCAACGCTTCTCCACTGCAAACTCGGCAAGTTGCGGCCACACATCCAGTTTGGCTGCCCAGCAGTCCAGCGGATCTTCTAACTGGGGTGGCCGCGTGCATCTGGACCGGGAGAGGATGGCAAAGATAAACAGCTCCCTTCTGCAGAGGTGGTGGAGCCTTGACTGGCTGCAATGGCTCCCAAGTGCGGTCAGCTACATCATCATCGATAATTCTTTGATCTTCACTGCTGTCCTCCTCAACGGTCTTGGTATGCAGAGGCTGTGCCCTCACAACATGACCTCCCATGCCACTCTTCACGTCTATACTTTGCCGCCTACTGCAAGAAGCAGGGGATATTGGCCCCATTTCTTCCCTGCCAACTAGCTGCTGACTGTCCTCCTCAAATTGTTCATCCTCGCTATATAGTGGCGCTGAGCCCAGACCACATAGTAGATCTCTGGCTGAGGGAACCGGATGGGACAGATGCGTGTTGAGGACAGGTGAGGGACGCTTACCCGATCCCGGGCCATGCCAACTAAGGGTTGTGTCTGACGTTCCCACCGACTCTTGGCTGGGGTTGTCAGATGGCATCTGGGAGGAAGTGGATGACCTAGTCAACCAATTAAGAACCCGTGGGTTGCTGGTCAGCACACGGCCGCTAGATGACATCGGCAGTTCTGGCCTCACTGAGTGACCCCTGCTGCAATGTCCCCTTACTGTACTGCGACCTGTGCCTGCTCCAGAAATGTTTGTGCCACTGCCACTCGCATGTGAAGAGCCTGCCACCTCTCTGTCTGACGTACTGTTTGTTCAAAAATGTACAGACTTTGTTTAATGAAGATATCTGTATATGATAAATATACACCCTGTATTTGACTCTAAATGAACCCACTAACAGGATTGGGTAACCCTTGGATATAAATTGCGTAAAAGAAATGAGAAGCAAAAAATTAACTCGTATGTGGCGTGTTAAAATGCCGTGTGTTTTACTGACTACAAAAGCAGAAACACACTTAATTAACCTTCGGATATAAATTATGCTACAGGAAAATTTTTGTCTTTGGCGTTGAAAAACACTGTTTATTTTACTGACTACAAAAGCAGAAACACACTTAATTTACCTTCGGATATAAATTATGCTGTGAGGGTTCGATGGATTTGCTGGACCACCGCATGCGATGAAAGTTAAGTCACACCAGGGAGCGGAGTCTAAGTAGCCCCCGGTTTTCACCAGAGCCCGCCGCAAACCGGGATGGACCTGCTGCGGCGTGAGGCTACCAGGTCGCTACCCCTGACTTGCTTGCGATGGAGGCCGGGGTACGGCGTGGTACAAAATCGTAATCCAGAGGCGTAGTCGGAGACAGACAGAAGATCAGGGCAGGCGGCAGAAGTTCGTGGTCAGAGACAGGCAGATGGTCAGGGCAGGGGGCAAACAGGCAAGATCAGGAAACGTAGCAGAACGGACTGGTACACGGGTAATCAATACAGACTCCAACACTCTCTAAAGACACTGAACACACACCAACAAACTAGCAGAGAGTGCAGGGGGCGTATTCCTTATATAGGACCAGTGGCCGTCAATAACTAATTAATGGGGCGCTGGCCCTTTAAATCCAGTCCAGCCATCGCTCGCGCGCCCTAAGCAGTGGGTACACGTGCGGCGGCCCGGACAGGTAGGAGCGGCGTTCACAGGAGCGTGGACAGGTAAGGGAACTCGCGCCAGGGACTGGGCAGCGGGGGCATGGACGCGGGGCACCGCGGTACCTGCGCCAGCCCCCATGACATATGCTACAGGAATCAGCAGGTAAAATTTCATCTTTGGCGTTGAAAAACACTGTTTCTTTTACTGAATACAACAGCAAAAACAGGCTTAGATAACCCTTGGATATTCAATGTGCTCCAGAACTGAGCAGATAGCATTAAAATGTATATGCAGCTGAACGCACACTGGACTTCAATTCCAATACCCCACAAAATCAAAATTAGAATGCAAGAGAAGCAGTCTCTGAGAAAAGCAGTGACACCCCCCAAAAAATCTCTGTATAAAAGTTATTTATTTTGTGTAAGATCTCAGCTACAGGAGTTACAGCAGCTACAGCACGACACAGAGAGAGGAGTGTGAACTGCCAGTGTCGTGTCCGGACTTATATCGTGCGGTGACGTCACAGAATCCCACCGGTCTCTGATTGGCTTCATCTCTGCACATGTCATTGAGGATGTTCCTTTCTACCTCCAAGAGTTCTTTGCTCCATGTAACGCCATGTGCTTGCGGCCATTTTATCAATTAAAAACACACTTCGTTCCCGCGAATTACCCCAAACTTCAACTTCATTCAGAACCGAAGTTTTTCTGAAATTCTAAACGAAATCCACTTCGTTAGAATCAATTCACCCATCTCTACTTATTTTGGAGAAAACTGCTTCACCAGTCCCCCCATGTATCTGAGTACAGCTCCTGGGCATATGGTTGGTTAATGTATGTAAAGTCTAATATCTTGTCATCACTAGGGCAGAACTGACAGTACTCTTCTCAGGGGCCCTGACGTGATGCAGCATCGGAACTGATAGTAGGCAGAGGGCCCAGATGCTCCGTCTGTCTAAAAATACTTATGGCAGTCCTACTTATACTTATTATGTGTAGATTTTTAAATTGCAATAGACACGAATTAGAGACATTGGCAGGATGGTCTATAAAATCTAAAGGTATTATGTTCTGAAGACCATACTATTTCAGGTAAACTGGCAATTACATGCACAGCAGATATCAAGACCCCATACAGCAGATGCATCTCTGCCCCAAAGTGTTTCCAGTTCTTATCTTGCATTATATGAGAGGGCCATTTTTAAAGATGATTTCAAATGATTTCCTGTGTTTGTGACCACCATTTTAGTACATGCAACTAAATCTCACAACTCTTTGGTACACCAGCTGGTATCATGTCCCCTTCCTTACCAATAATTTACCTTATGCTTACTGAAGAGGAAATCCACCCTAATCACATTTATACATATCTTTAATTTTCCTTTATTTCAGGTTTTTTTTTAAAGAAACCTCCAAATTTCCATTCCTCCCTGTTACGAGCTGCCCCTCAGTCTACATGTTGGGATGCGGACACTCGTGTCCCCTCTCCCCGTATGCTGCCGGGGACAAGTGTCTATATGTCGGGCTGTTTGCGCAAATGCACTGCCGGGCGGGACTCCACCTATCCACACTCCTGCTTTCCTCTGTTGTCCGGTGCCATGTCCCCACTCTCCAGGGCGCTCACCAGCTCAGTGAGGTTTAATGGGCCAGTGCGCTGGTAATTGAATAATTGCTTGCCGCTGACCCATTTTCCCCTGGCCACCTCCCCTGCTTCCTTTCGGATCTTTAGTGCCAGTGCCTTGGTGGTATTCCTTAAAGGGGTTGTCTCGCTACAAAGAATAGCTTTCAAATTGTAGGGAACACAAAATAAAGACATTTTCCAAATATATTGCATTGTTCCTCTGTTTTCCCTAAAGAGATAAATGAATTTATTACCTAGGTGGCTATTTCAGTTCCCTCAGTTATGGACCTGTAAACAAATCTCCTGGGCTGTTTGTTCAATGAGATAACAGAGAGTGAGTCATCACACAGGTCAGCAGTGTCAGTGTCCTGTGCTGCCAGACAGTAAAAAGCTTGATTTATCTCAAGTAAACAGCTCTGTAATTAGGGCTTTTGTTTTGGGGATCAGATAAGAAGTCCTTCAAGTAGTTTGAGAAGCTAATCTAATCTAATTAGCATCTGAAAGCACAACCTAGCTGTACAAGCATGGAGCTTATGCAAATTAGTATGAACCAGGGAAGTGACAGAGAATTTCTTTCATGCATTCTTTGAAACCCTGTGGGGAGACAACTCCTTTAAGCTTTTCTGCTGTGTTCCTGACCTTCTACCTCCATTCCTTGACTACGCCTTGCCTGCTGACTGTCCTGACCTTCCTGCCTGTCCCTGACTATGACATTGCTTGCCAATTCTGTACCATGCTGCGTCAAGGGTAGCGACCTGGTAGTCTTACACCATAGCAAGCCCAACCTGACTTGAAGCAGGCTCTGGTGACTGCCAGGACCTACTTGGACTCCGCTCCCTGATGTGGCTTACACAACTTTTGCAGTGGTCCAAAAGATCTACACCTACTCAGCCGTTACACTCCCCCAAGAATGGGTTATTGGCCTGTGCTATAAGACCGCTTTTTCCTCATATTGCATTAAAGGAGTTGTCTCATTACAAGCTTTCAGCCTACCTCAGGTTCTGCAGCATAGGATTTTTGAATTCAGGGGCGGCTTTTTGTCTCCTTTTCTCCTCCCCCTTCTCCCCTCCCCTCAGCCACAGATAGCTCTCCTCCTCCGACTGCAGTAACTTTTTCCCAAGGGGGGGGCGGGGGGGTTTTTGCTGCCAGAGTTAAACCTGTGTTCCCTCCTAGTCTGCGGCTGCTGCCACTTCTGAATCACTGCATTTTGCTCTGGGGCCACTCTTGCTGCTCCTCTCACGAGTCAGAAGACAGCGGGAGAGGCTGATCTATAGTGGCATGGAGCCAGAGGTCTGTGAAGCGTGTTGCTAATAGCAGAGAGGGGGTGTAAATTTTCCTATACCCCCCTTAGCATACAAATTCCAAGTACATCTTAGGAACAACAACACAAACTATGTCCCCCATCAGAACAGACCAGGGCGCTGTGAAGTGAGTTAATATAATCCAATTTTCACTAATACGAACAGCTCCACAGAACATCATGATTTAAGTAACACACTTCACTGCTGTCACTCTACGGGACCATAGATCCCCTCACCCTTTTCTCCCAATCGGTAGAAGCAAAAGGGAGCAGGCACACACAGGTTAAATGCGGCAGCCACCCATACAGACACAGAAGCGAGTAGACCCCCTCCCCTCCCTCCACTACAGAAGCATCACAAGGGGCCTCCACTGTGCAGGGGGCTTCGTCCAGACCGAGAGAAGCTGATGATTTTATCACACTGGCACCCAAAAAAAAAAATACAGGTCGGGGCTATAGTGATTTCAAAACTATGCACTCCTACTCCCGGGGGATAACTCAAAATCAGGGGGTTTGAAATGAACAATATTGAAAGCCTTTTTTTTTTTAAAGATCTTTTAAATTAAAACCCAATCATTGAGCGAAAACCCTTTTTTAAGGTTGTATGAATGTCATCACTTGGCTAGAATTTACAAAAAGAATTCAAGACCGTGGTTCCCCAACCCCCAGACCTTTATGTCTGTGTGATGATATTATTAATTAAATGTTGGTAAGAATTTGTCTTAAAATAGTTGACCTTGTAAATTAAAATGTTTGGTATCATAAATTATAACCTTAGAACTTTATATTTAATCGTGGCACCTGGGCCTACTGTAATAAAAGATTGCATTTTTTTAAATTTTTTCTCTGAATTTGTAGTTTAGGAGTCACGGCAAATGGTAAAAATTAAAAAGTTTAAATTTTTTTTTTTTTTTTTTTTTTTTTTTGTTTTATAGAAAAAAGCACCACCAAAATTCAGTTTGAAGTAGGGCTCCACTATTTGTTACATTTTTATTTCTACGCAATATTTTTTTTTATAAAAGGGCCTATTTTGATTAAAATTTTTAAATTTCGGGCTCAGCAAAATTTATTGTTGGGAGCGACTGTAATATTTTTTTTTCTGTGATTTTTTTTTTTTTTTAATTCGCAAATTTCCCAAATTAATCAGAAAAAGACCCCCTTGAGGGGTTTGTTTTTAAATAATATTTTTAGCTTTTGCTGCTGAATTCCCCCATAACTAAGATTTAACTCCCCTCAATCACTGACCTCTGGGAATAAAAAGCAGGACATATAAAGGTTTCATGCTGAACTTCCTGCAACTGCAAATTATGCGAGGACATTGTAGAACATCGATGCAGGTTTGTTTCCTGACTGTATATTGTCCATGGAAGTTTTGTAAGTGGGAAACAGAAATTTTTCTTAAACCCCAAAGGGTTGCAAAACCCCGGGAACAAGTAAATGCTAACTATCCCACCATAGTAAAGGACACAAACAGCTAAATGTGATTTGCTTCACTTTATTCCACTATTCATATACAGCAAGTAGGTCACAGGACAGAAATTAAAAAGCAACAAAATTATCAGGGCCCATGTTTTACAAATCTCAAGCTTTCTTACACTAAAATCAGGTCTCATATATTAGTACTCCCCTATATTTATAACCTAAACCTAAAATCATAATTTTTCTTCAGCTATTATAGGACCACTTTGGAATTTTTTAATTCCCTCACAGGGTTTCATCTCTGTTTCTCATTTTTTCCAAAGGTAGAAAAGACTGCTGCTAATTCTCCCTGCACTGCAGACAGAGAGAAAGGAGATCCCCACCCATTTCCAGACCTCAGCACAATAGATAGAACAAAAGACAGTACTGACAGTTAAATTTCCATACGAGCAGTGTCATTCCAGCACGAGGTGAGATAAACACTTTTACAAGCGAAAGCGGGGTCTCTGTTACCTTGCTTCATCCTGTTTAGAAGGTCATTTCTTTCCCCCCCCCCTTTCATTCAAACCTGAGGGGCAGCATGAAACCTATCCTTAGTGATCTGATAATATGTTTCTTATCTCAAGGAATTTATGGAAATCAAAAGAAATCGACGGGGAAGAATCAAAAAAGGTACTTTTTAGGGGGAAAGAAATCTCAAATAAATATTTTATAATATTTCATAAATTCACTTTTACTATTGACTTTAAGATCGCTGAAATACACCACCCAGAAAGATTGTACAGCACTTTTTGATATCAGTTGTTGTCTTTAAAGCAGGGGGAGGGCAGATTTTCCCCGAGCGAAAGACAATCTTTTAACTGCGCGTAAAATAAACCCCCTCTAACCAAATCAAGTTTCCCTAAAAATTATTTGGAATAGGTTTCTGACTGAGATCCCTTTAAGCAAAAAAGCAAATTTCTATAAATTTTCTAATAAAAAGATGAAAATGATTCTAAGTTATAGTAAAATCAGATCAAAAATATTTAGGCATAAGACATAACTTTAATTTCTACTTAACCTTAGTCCCTTTTGAGCGCCAAAATAAAACCTATAGTCAAAAGGCACTCTCTTTGTTCCCTCCTTTCCCTTTCAGTAACAACAACAAACCCTGCGCAGCTAGAGCTTTCTGGGAAAACCCTCCAAGTTGAACACTGGAAAAGTGTCTTCCCCAACTTTCATATATGTTTTTTTTAAAGCTCCAATTAAAATGAGGGGTCCTCCAGCTTCAGCAATTCTGAGAATTCCCCGAGATATCTGATGTAATCACTTGAGTTTTTTGGGGATGTATCTAGGAGCCAAGCATAATGATACAATCTACTGGAGGTAGGAACCCTTGGATCCTTTATTTTTTTTTCTCCAAGTCCATTTTACAACATGTTGAACTGCGATCTACATTTTCTTCTTTTTCCCCCGTATCTGGGCACTGGAAAAAAAGTAAAAAAATAAGGTAAAAGAGTTCCCACACAATATAATATGGTGGCAGAAAATTCAGAATTAGCTTGATCGTTGGTTCCAGTAGCGATAGAAATCTTTTACTGTGACTGGTGTACAAGGCAGCGTATATGTCCCCTTTATAAGGCCGGGGGGGGGGGGGGGGGGGGGGGGGGGGGGGGGGGCGGGGGGG